>JAHWFP010242472.1:12138-27650 GCA_023313725.1 Lithobius niger
CCCCCCCCCCCCCCCCCCGGCCGTCGCTAAAAATTCTGACATTGTTCACAACAATAATTACAGCTGCGCAAAGTGTTTTCCCAAGATTACAAAATGTTAATAATAAGCATTTAACTGCAAGGCAAACAAATGTCAGAGCGATAGTTTCAACAATAATCAAAAGACTCAGCAGGTCGGCAATGCTGCTGCTGGTCTAATACGTGACAACGCCACCAACGAAAATATTGATGCACACACCTCTATCACGTGCAGCGACAGCATCTTAAAACCATATTATAATCCATCAGTAACGATCACAATATTGTAGGTCAAAAAGTGTTAGCACTTAGCCTACTTTAGCCTTTAGGCCCAATTTTTAGCTTTTAGGCCTAATTTTTTAGTCGTCATTTTTATTTCGTTAAGTACCAGCTGCGTTTGAGATTAGGCCTATTCATTACTGCACCAAGGGTATCGAGACTACATGTTGCCGTGGCTACAAGGAATCATTAAACTATTAGACACAGGATGTTGTTGTTTCGTGCTGTGTGTAAACAGGTCGTGTGCTGTACAGTTTCGTTTTATATGTATAGCTTCGCCGTGATACAACGATTTAGGTTTACTTAACTTTACCGTGTTGGGTCAGATATGAAAATGAATTCACTAAAAAGAGCTAAAAACTACTATGCATTAGGAGCATGGGTTTGAAAACTCTACGTCTACGGCATACAAACAAGAATGAATTTCTTGTCGCTTTTTTTCTGGGCCCTCAACACAATGAATATGCTCAGCGTATCAGCGTATGCCCAGGTGGTACGGTTACAAACTTTTGCATATTAGCTGAGCCTGTGAAGCGTTGTTGGAGTTGAAAACGTAAGTAAACCCATAAGAAACTTGTAAATGCGCCTTAGAAGTTTTGCACTTTCAAATTCATAAATGTTTCTACAACGCATATGTTTTAAATTTGGTTTTAGTTTTGTCACCATTTTATTGTTGTGGTGAACTTTCCCCTTGCCTATTTCTATTAGAAAACAAAAACGGACTCGTTTTATGCTTAAGGTTTTAGGTTTAACTGAACCGAAGTCAAAACAACAAAGGAACACAAATAAACTTTCCTGTAAGATTTCAGATACTGCACTGTTGTTCTACTGTTTAGTTCACGTGAAACCTTACCGCTGTATTCAAATGATTTTACCATTTTTACTTTTTCACACGATAAATCAGCTAATGATTGGTGCATTCTACTTGGCGGATAAACGACATCGCTGAAATTGTTTAAAAACGAAGCGTCTTAGTGAGCTTAGCACAGATGTACAGGTGATTCAGGGTTTGTGCGAGTCCTTAAAAACCTGGAAATGTCCTTGAAAGTAATAAGGAAACTCCATGCCTGGAAAAGTGCTTGAAAATGTTGAAAAAAATGATCTGATGAACTGAAAGTAGAAGACGTGACAGAAGAACACTGAAAAAAATTAGGCAAGAAAGTAGTCGAAAGTGTAGCTTTACATTACTCTTCGTTTGTTTGGGCCGGAAATATTTTGAAATTTGGGCTCTGGCTTTAATTGTATTTACGTGTGCAATGGTTGGATACAGCAGTAAGGTTTCACGTGGACTAAACAGTACAGCAACACTGCAGTATCTGAAACCTACCAAGAAAGTTTAGTTGTCTTCCTTTGCTGTTTTGACTTCGGATTAGGTAAGCCTTACCTTAAGCATCAAACGAGTTCGGTATTTGTTTCTAATTCGTACTACTTTGGCGTACCATGCAGTTTAGATTAGCTTGTTTTAATGTTTTGTACTATTATAAATCAATTACGGTTTGCACAATCCCTTTAATCTTCAGTCTTGCAGCTGATGTTTGCTGATTGGCACTGTTACACAATAACAAAGTTTAAAATAATGTAAAACAATCGATCTGGTCGTTTAGAGCCACTTGACCGAATAGAAAAGGACTTAAGGAAAGGAAACATCTACGGAGCAATTCCTGTAAAATGATCTAAGAACCAGCTTTATGGGACAAATAGTTTGATCTTGCGTAGTAGAAACGCAACAACACGAACAAGATGCCAAAAATGAAAATTACGATTTTAACTCAAGTCTAGATCTCCGATATGACAAATCAGAAATTAATAAAAGTTTGGACACTTGTTCAACAAGTCCAATAGAATTTATATACTAAATTTGAGCGGAAAATATTGAAAGACAGAGCAGAGAAATTAAGCATAGAAATTGCGGCTTTACTGTGGGTGGTTGAGGTCAAACCTTACAGTAAAGGCTACCGCTTTTACCAATATATATCTTTCCTGGAAACAATAGAGCAGCGTCATGTGACGTCATAATGGCTACAAGAGAGATAGCTGCAAGGGGCACTGGATTAAAATGGAGGGTTAAACAACGGCACTTCTAGTCAAGGCAGTGCTTTGAGAGCGGCTTTCATAGGCTTAAAAAAACGTTCCTGCTGCTAGGTTGTAATAGGAAAATAAAGATTCCAATTGCTTAATAATGTCAGCAACTCCCAACAAATTGACAAAAATCGCGCATTGTAGGCCTAAGAAATCTACTCTTAACAGCATTGTCTTCAGCAAGACGCCCTTCTTTTCCCCCTCCAGTGACCCTTGCAGCTATCCCAGTTACTGGCTCCAGCATAGAGTTACATACAATAATACAACGTTGTGTCACTGCCGTATAGTTTTGTTAACGAACCAGACAGTTACCCCTAAATGTTTTTTTTCCCTGACTTGGTGCATTCGCCTAGTCTACTCTTTTAGGAAAAGTATGGAGAAGTGTTTTTAACTGCTTTGTGATTATCCTTGCATATCTTTTCTCCTCTACTAAAAGGCATAGACCAGTCAACTTCACCCATTTTTTTTACTAAATCTGTACACTTTGGTCAATTCCAAACTTTCAAATCATTTTTCACCTTACCTTGATTGAACGAATATCAACTTCTTGAGACATACATTTCTTCGTTAGTTTCTTAGTTGGCGTGAATTTGACTCTCAATTTGTAACTGACTCCTGCTACAACCTACGAATATATACAAAGTAAAGAAAAAAGTTAGACGTTGGATTGCGCAATTACATGCTGCAGAAGTTTCTTCGTAATTTTAAACTTTGCAGTGTAGTTTCCTATTTTTGTGGTAATATCAGATTATTGTGTTAAATTGGCACTGTGAAGCTGTGCCGTATTACGGTTTTAATTGGTAGTCTTATAGATTTAGACGTCCTGGGATGTCCTGGGTTCGAGTACCAGTCGGGGCAGTAGTCTTTTCTTTCTTTCTCAGACTAGTGTATTGTGTTTCTTCACAAGGACAGTCTTTAATGCAGACTGCTTGCTTCATTAACCCTTTACCTTATGATTTTCTTTATTTATTTATAGATTTATATTTTAATGCAAACAATAGACAGCAGGATGCAGACAGACTCAAAAATCCTTAAAATCAACGAAACAAGAAAAAACACGTGAGGTGTGGAACTAACACTTAGATTTATGCACTTACAAGTGTGAAACCTTAGAAGCCAGGAATACGAACAAGTAGTTTCAACAGTACGGGCCTGTATGTTAAATTTCATCAGATGCACACTCATTACTACCTTATTACTCAACGCTCAATACATATTCAACTAATTTTATAAATCCAACTTTGATTTGTGTGTGTGAATGAATGGTTGTAGAAGGATGAAAATTTCTAGCTATGTTTGTCATTTATATCGGTCGAGCTAAAGAGAAGCTACAATCTACGAGGACTCACTTTTGCACTGCACTCGAACGTTTTTTGTTTTCCCCCAGAATTAGTTTTAATTATTAGCTATAAAGATATATACAGAAAAAATTAAATATTTTATAAATCTAAAAAATCATGTAGTACATGGAAGATGGAGAGAGTAAAACTTGTAGCCAAAAAGATGTGCAGGAAAATTATTGACCGAGTGCCTACTTTAAAATTTTTCAAAATTTAAAGAAAATACTAAAAAAATTAAAGGTTTAAAATTTAAATTAAAAATTTAAAATTCAATATTAAAAATAATAAATAAGGATAGGCTTGGCATTCATTAGTTGTGTGTCGGTATGCTCAACTATTTCACAGTACTGTTGATCTGTTGAAGTGTTGCATTTAAATTTATTAGGAGCCTTACCAATATAATACAGGTCAAATTATTATATTTTGAGTTACAAATAAATTACCACTCGAGATATCAAGACACTGCCAATATAAGCGCACACATTTAGATTTAAGTGTCTAAAAAGTATTTTCCTCTACAAATAGCGCTGATTTCAAGTTTTCTAGGGGCAATTTTTAAAGTTATTTTCTGATTTCGTCGCAAAACGAGACCGAGACCAAATATGCACATATTTTATTGGAATATTTTAACCGACAAATATTTTATTAATCGATTACCGGTAACTGATGACAATGTGTAGTGATCTCGATGCTGTTGCCTAAAGCTTTCCTACATAGCGAGAGTGCCATAAATAGATATAGGGTATGATAATTCATTTAAAACGTTCGCTAGAGTTGAGTAGAAACAGGGGAACATTAATGCCATTCACGCCTATAGGAAATTAACGCAAAGAAGTAAAAATAATGATCCATTTATACTGGGCATACAAGTTCTGAAGATGACAATTACTCGGCCTAACGAGACATGCTGTAGTACATTCATGTATTTTCTATATTCAGAGTAGAAACCTGTGATATCTGCCCAGTGCTCCTCGTGGCAGCGTTTTGCCGCTCCACTTTTAGGACTTCTGCCCAGTGCTCTACCTTGAATTTCGGTCCCCATGAGGTTGGAATTTCATCTTCTGACTCGTTTCTTGCAGAAGCACACTCATAAAATTTAAGGTAAGTCGAGTATTAAGGCCTCGCTTCGCCCGGCCACTAATTTATTACTTATGTGTTTAGATATACTAAATATTTAAACAGGCTTAAGAAGGGGATCTGAATAGTACATTGGACAGTGTCTAATGGTTACCCCCTCTTAGTGGCGAACTATGAATCTGGCCGTGTATATTACAGTTCGTTTGTGCACGCGAATTTTCAAAAAGTGGACAGGAAGGGGGGAGGGGGGGGTCGGAGCAGCCCGAGAATGCAATGATGTAACAATCAGGCAACAATTATAGGCGAGGCGTGCAAGATCAGATTGTAGCTCACTGGTACAAGATGCAACCATAGATTAGAAAGTTAACTAGATGTACCGTCTCACCTCTTCCCATCCTACGCGGACCTCTAGCGGAAGTTGCGGCTACTAATACCTCTGCTAATGCTTTTGCCTTCGAAGCAGCACGAAAGCAAAGCATTAGCAGAGGTATTAGTAGCCGCAACTTACGCTAGAGGTCCGCGTAGGATGGGAATAGGTGAGACGGAACATCTAGTTAACTTTCTAAATCTATGATGCAACCATGTTTGGGCGGGGAAAGTCACACTGTTGTTGGATCTTGTTTGAGTTAGCATTGTCGGCGAGAGTAAGGTTGAAAGTTGTGGGTAGCAGTCCAAGTAGCGATACCAGCTGTGGAGTGGACAGAGAGGATACAGTGGTGTCCTAGGCTTTGAGCACGCGAATGCTGTGGCCAAGGAAGCCTTGCATGATGCACCCAGCAGTGTCATGTTGACCAGGTCTGCATGCTCCTGCAGAGTTTTCCTGCAAAGTGTTCCTACAGTCCAGTACTGCATCGACGGGACCACCTCGTGCCATACACCCCGTCGGTGAAACCAAGATGGTTTTGAACAAAATACCATTCTGGATGGCGCGCCGGTTGTCTTGGTTGCGTACTGGCCATTTGCTTCTGCTGGTGCATCGGCAGCGGCTTGGGTGGAGTCTCAGCGCGGCGTGCTTATGCGGTGAAGCTTGCAATGTGGTCCATTTGGTACCGCATTGTGCTGCATCATCGGGCACGCAGTATAATTTTGCAATGGACAACTGGCTGCCCATCTCCGGAGCCCCTGCTGCGGGCAATGTCTTTGAAAGACGACGGTCACCACTTGCGTGCCCTAGCGTGGTTTCTAAAAGATGCTGTCATTTTGTTTTAACTAGGTCTTATTGGACCTAACCCCCCCCCCCCCGTCTCACTTCTGTCTCACCTGGGTACTCTGTCTTTATGCATAGTTGTAGTAAGCAACTCTGTACAGCGCAGAATTATAAGGTACTGGTACTGGTATTTTTGCTTCTTTGCTTTATGTATAGTTGAAGCGTTGGTGTTTATGGTTTTCTTTGATGTATGTTTTAGTTAGAGAGGGCGCATGGCCTAGGGCGAAGACCTCGATAAAGAACATTTTGCTGGCCCCCAGCCAGGGCGGCTAAAAATGGTTTCTTTTGCTGAAAAAGTACAATACCTGTCAATTTTTGCATTGTTGCATCAACGATGCTGCCTTGCCTTGAGATTTCAAAGATCATCGGCCGCCTCTGTACCCAACCGCGCATGCGCGATTCTCCCTATTTAAGAGAAGCAGCTGTTGAGCTTGCCATCTCTTTGTCTTAAGATTGTCAAAAGGTGACCCCAAGAGGGGAGGCAGGGTCGGCCTTTTGGTATTGTACTTTTTCAGCAAAAGAAACCATTTTTAGCCGGCCTGGCTGAGGGCCGGCAAAATGTTCTTTCTTTATGCTGAGAAAAGTACAATACCTGTCATTTTTTGCATTGACAGGCCGACCTCGTCAAATTTGGTGGCGGGCACCTTTTGAGCGAGTCCCTGGGGTATTGTTGGAGGCAGCTGATTGGGTGGTCATTTCATGAAGTGTGGTGGGAGGCATGACACAGGGCTCCATGACCACAATTGTGATTAAAGAGGTGAGAATGGAGGGTAGTTACCTTGCTGAGACTTTTTGATGTCCTGGTTGAGGTGGTCTTGTGTTGGACATCTGGCTTTCATTCTAGGTGTCATGGTGGGTTTGAGGCTTGAGGCCTTCCCTGTAGTGGAGTGTGGATACCACTGGAGATGGAGAAAAATTCAATTTTCCGTGGTTCGGGCGTGTAGTTTTCCTTAGATTGATGAAACGTGCCACACTGTTCAGCTTTGAAAAAGGGTTTTTTTTTTGGTTGGATGGGACATGTCACTTAAAATTTGGAACCGAGTGTAGTCAAATGAAGTGATTTTCAATGGTCTGGAATGTAAGGCGTTTGATAGAAGGTGAGGTACGTTCTGTGTCCGGAATGGTGAGAACAGTTAATTTGGAAAAGGGCAGCATGTGAGATGGTTGATTTGCCGGTTAACTTTCCCTGATGAGAGAGCGTTTTCCGAGAGTCCCAAAGAGGGGGCGAGTCAGGTTTGGGCACTTGGATTGGCTTACGTGATTATGATTTTGTTATTATTATTTCATCTTTTTTTTTCCGAAATGGTTCAAGGGAAAGGGTGGGGAGGAATGGAAAGAGGGAGCCCTGTATTGTTGACCAGCAAGATGGGGGTTGGTTAGTTGGCTGTAGGGTTGTTGCGTACACCTTATTGATAGCCTTTGGCTTTATGGCGGCAAAGGTCACAAGGAAGGTCAGTAGTTTGGTGATTCGAAGGGGTGAAGTGGTAGAAAGCTGGTGGCGTTATCGAATTGCCAGAGGGAAAATATGTGGACAGTGTGGCCGAGGGATGCAGCTGTCAATGTTTCCCAAGTTTCGGAGATTTGGTTGTGGAGCGAAAGGTCGTGATTGTTGAACTGGTCAGGGGGAGATTGATGATGCGGTGACTGTTCTGACAGGAATGGAGCGACTACAGTATTGAAGGGAGGGTTTCGAGTCTAATTCTGGGTCCGTTGGTTTGATGCTGAGGCGGGGATGGACAAAACGGCAGGGGGTTTTGTATGACGGTCTTGTTGGATGCGAAAAGGAGATCAGGACCGGTGACCATGGGGTCAGGGAAATGGGGGTCGTTGAGTCCTTGATGAGGAGGGGCGAGTGTTGTTTTCGATGAGAGCGCTTGGTGAATTTTGCGGCTGGCATATTCTTCAAGATGCTTGAGGTTTGCTGCTTGGAGTTTTGCATTTTGAGATTGCAAAGAGGATATGAAGTTGTCCTGAGTGGAAAGTTGGGAGTGAATAGAGTCAAGAAGAGGTTTGGCCTTTTCAAAGTTTTCGGAAAACTGTTGTTTTGCTTGAACGTTTGTTCAATCGTAATTTATGTTTGAGGCGATTGAACAGGGAGGCGTGATCAAGTTCAGGCCTATTGTCGTTGTCTAGGCTGAAGAGCTGGTCGCTTGGTGAGCTTGATTGATGATCCTTGGAGAGGCAGTGATCGTAATTAGGTGGGGACGAGGGAGGATCTTGGGATACATCCGGGAGGACTTGGCTGTCCGAGAAGACTTGGTTGTTGTCTGGGAGCACTTGATTGGTTGCTGGAGTTTGGTTCGATGTAGTATCGAGATCCGGTGTGTCATTGTGAACCTGGTGCTTTGGAGGCGATTGGGGAGTGGCTGCCACGAAATCTTCTGTGAAGGGGGGAAAGAAGAGGTCTTTGGGCTGCTATCTCCCGATTGGAGAAGACGGGCTGTCGTCTTGGAGAGGATTGTTGTCCGTTTGAGACGACGATTTGTCGACTTGAAGGGGCGCTGGTTGGGCATCCTGTCGACTTGAAGGATTAGGTGGTGGAAGAGAGCGATTCTTGAAGCTCTGAGGTTGATGGTGATGCAGACGAATGGACCACAGGTGAAAAGACCCAGGAAGCTTGTGAGAGTGGGGTGCTGGTCGTTGAATCTTGGGGGTGGTGATTTACCTGGGGTGACTGGTGTAGCACTGGTGGTCGAGGTTAAGGTGACCTGAAGACCCTGGGTGGAGCGTTGAGGGGTCATAGTCGATTTTTTCAGGACAGATTTGAGAAGAGGCAAGACGTTAGAAGCGAGCTTGCGCTTCTTGGCCGAAGGGAGGGGGGGGGGACTTGAGGTTTCTGGGGTTGCCGACGGTTTGGTTTCCTTCTCTGGTTCCTTGGAGGTTTTCTGCCTTAACAGAAGGCGTGCATGTCGCAATCGTTGACGCTTGCGAAGGGCAGAGTCTAGATGAGTTGTTGCAATGATCCTCCAATCTGCGAGAGGGATTGTGACACAGATGGGGCAAGGGGCAATGTAATAGTCACAGAGTCTGCAATTGGCAGACCCCTATGTGGGGGTCTAGCCTTCCCGGGCAGTTGTTGACTGGGCAATTGCAAGAGCCAGGACATGTCTACGACAGGGATGCGTCCAAAATATTGATCCTCTTCGACGGAAAAAGTCTTAGCATGGGGAACTTTCACCATTGTGAAATGAAGACTTGCAGCAAGCTGAGCACAAAATCCAAAAGAAGCATAATTCTGAGTGGAGAGAGCACTAGATAACTTCGAGAAAACGCAACAAAACGGCACGTGATCGTGCAAGAGGTGGGAACTTCGACGTGGTGGAAGCGGAAACGAAAGCCGGTGGGACCAAAGTGAGGCCAAATAGTTGTGGCGCGGGGCGCAGGGTGGCGTTGTGATCGAGGCGGTTGGCCGAAAGTGTGGAAGGCGTCGACAAGGAGCCGTGGCCGGCAGGCGAGATTGTTCAAGTTGATAGTGAACTGATGTGGCGGCTTGGCCGAAAGGATGACGATGGGCCAGATTCTGGCGTGAATGCTGGAAGTGGTGACCGGGATCAAGAGTCGGGCTGGGTGTCGATTGCCGGGGTGTGTGGTCTTGTGGACGAAAGGCTGGTCTGCTTGGTTAATTTTGTTGAATGGGTTGCGTTGAACTAGACGTTCCGGCCGTTGTTGTTGTTCCATGGTCCTACCGGCCGGTAAGGAGGTGGATGGCATGCCATTGATTTGCAAGGCCGAAGGGGCGGGTGGCGGGTTGGCTGGTCTGTTGTGTAAGGTGGGACACGCTTCGGGCGACATTGGCGTTCTGGCCGAGGACGGCACCCAGAGGTCACCACGGATTGTTAGCCGAATGATGGTTGGCGGGTGGATCAGCTAGGCCGAAGGGACGGTGAAGGGCGAGGGCCTTGGTTAGGGAGTTGTGGGAAGATGGTGATGGTCTGTGTGACACGGCCGCTCCAGTCGAGGACGGCGCTCAGCGGTCGGCACGGATGGTGGGCAGAATGATGGTTGGTGGGAGGATCAGCTTTGGCCGAAAGGACGGGAGAAGGCGAGTGTTTAGGTCGTAAGCAACATGGACGTTCCGGTGAAGGGTGACGCCCAGTGGATGGCATATATGGTAGGCGAAAAGAAGGTTGGCGGAAGAATTGCTGGGCCGAAAGGACGGCGTAGGCGAGGATCTTCGTAGTGGGCAAGAGTCTTGGTTGGAATATTGAGAGAAGTTGGTGTCAGTTAGGACGACATGGGCATGACGGCTGGGGCCGTTGTCTAGCGGTCCTCTCAACCGACGGAGGCATGAGGACGGGAAGCAAGATGTGGGTGGCTTTGGGGGTCAGTCTTGCATTTTGACGAAAGGCTGGGTCGACTAAAATGTGGGCTTCACTGCAGGTGACGCTGTGGTCTTCCGCGAGAAGGCTTGGACGAAGGGACGAGTAGAGATTTAGCAGCAGGCAGATGGTTTTGCGCGGTTGTAGTTTGACGGTGTTTGCGCTACGTTTCACGGAGGAATTCTTTGGCTTGGCGGTGGTCCTTTTCCAAGGCCGAAAGGGCGGGAGGCGGCGAGGTCCGTAGGTCGTCTTGAAGCGGGAGTCGTTTTCGTCGTTGGCGATACAGGCGACCCGGGACTAGGTCGGCCACGCAGCAGTCGTTGCGGACGGAAGGCGGGGAGCAGGTGGAAGCGCAGCATCCGAAGCCGGTGTGACGGGCACAATCGGGACGAGAGCAGAGTCGTCTTTGGCGGTGACCATCTGCAGGCGTCAGATGAGACGAAAATCCAAATTCATGGCCGAAAGGCGGGACAACGATGGAAGAAGCTGCGGCGAGTTCTCGAGTGGGTTGATTCTGGGAAGCAACGGGAGGGAGCTACGATGACTTCGGTTCCTGAAGAAAAGATGGCCAAAAGGCAAGGAGACGGGTGGCCACCTGGGCGGCTTCAGACAACGAGATGGCAAGCTCGACAGCTGCCTCTCTTAAATAGAGAGAATCGCGCATGCGCGGTTGGGTACTGAGGCGGCCGATCATCTTTGAAATCTCAAGGCAAGGCAGCATCGTTGAGGCAACAATGCAAAAATTGACAGGTATTGTAATTTTCTCAGCATAAAGAAAAACATTTATGCCGTCAATTCGTACCAAAATAAAATGGTCTTGGTTTTTGCTTACATTTTCAAGTTTTAAACCATAGGGTGTCACGTCTTAATTTTGAGTAAATTGGACGCCGGCCGACATGACGGCCTAGTAATTCAATGCAGGCTTCAGGAAGCCAGTTGAATTGTTTCTGCGATTGTTTGCCGTGACACTGTATCTGTCAGCAACAATCCAGAATCAACTACCCATCCAGATGACTCATGCTAAATCTAGACACACGACAGTGTGTTGCCATCAAATAATAAACGTGGGACAAAGCAACCTTAACAGAAATACGAATTTATAATGTTTCGTTTTTTCGCAAACAAAGTTGGGTGGTCAGTGGACATACCGTACACATGATAGAACAGACCGTACCAATTAGAATAAAAATCAAACGAAAAAAGGCAACAAATTAACTGAATAAAAAACGGCTTTGCTGTTTAGGGAAAAAAAACGTTTGAGCTCGTATCCCCATACTCACAGCTGTGAAGAAACACGAGTAAAAACGGATTAGAGTTCACTCGAGCGCAACGAACTATAATTTGAACTCCAATTCCAGGGAACATGGGAACATGCTAGGCTCCATGCACACGACGGTTTTCATGTACATCACTAATCAAACTAACAAAACGGTTGGATATTTCACACACAAAGTACAACATGCATACGACACATGAAACAACGAAAACTTTAACCCACAAACACATACACAACAGATGCTATAAAAAGGAAAACGTACACAAAATACACATATAGCTACTCACACGAAACACACATTTAAAATATAAAACAACACAGACAAATATAAAACAACACAGACAAATATAAAAAAAACCCTGTATAATGCACAAATTAAGCGCACACAAACATATACACAACAGATGCGATAAAAAGCAAAACGCATACAAATTAGTTAAAAGATAAAAAATGCATACATGCATGCAGAACTAAAACAGAAACCATCAAACACAAACACAGGCAAAAGTAAACTGCCTTAGCTAGGAATCTGCTTGTTTCAAAAACTATAAATGCACACAAAATACACATATAGCCACTCACACGAAACACACACTTAAACTATAAAACAACAAACACAGGCAAATATAAAAAAAAACCTGTAAATGCACAAATTAAGCGCACACAAATATATACACGCACACTTACATTAGACATTTCAAAGACAAACTGCGTTCACTTTTTGACATAACCTTTCAATAAAACCAATTCTTGTTCCCTGGAATTGGAGTTCAAATAATAGTTCGTTGCGTTCAGGTGAACTCTAATCCCATTTTATTCGTTTACCTTCTCAGCTGTGAGTATAGGGATATGAGCTACCATGGGTTTTTTCCTAAATGAAGAAGCCGTTTTAGCCTTCTTTACGCCGTAACCGGCGAGAAGACTATTGCAACGACTTTGTCCGTCCGTCCGTCGCTTTTTTCAACTTCGCAACAGTACCAGATATTGACGACCATTGTTTACAAGGTCCATTGTTTACAACGTCCATTGTTTACTAGACTGCTTCGACGCGTCCATTGTTTACAACGTCAAGTTTAATAGACTGCTTCGACGTAACTACATTAAATAATAACAGCAGTTGTAGTGCATGATAGAGGTGTGCGCCTCAACATTGGAAGTGGAGGAACCGTGCAGAATACCGGTGCGACTAGGCAGTCGCTGTAGCCGCTTGTTTTATTCAGTTAATAAAGTCTGGACCCTTCGAACTGTCAGAACTTCTCCGTGTAAGGTTTGACTGTTACCTTTAGGGACCAGTCATTATTTACGGTCAGGGGGTGGGGGCCGGAGGAAATGAAAATGCAACCACCAAATTTTCGATAACCCCACTCCCCTTTAGACACACTGAAAAAAATGTTGATCCCCCGACTCAATATCCAAAAATAGTGTGCCCCCCCCGAAAGAAATGTAGTTTAAGTATGCCTATTGAGACTGTCTGCTGATGATTTCCCATAGCCAAGATTAATTCTATAGCAAAAATTAAATACGTAGTACGCTGCACCGACAACTTACCACCAGTTAGAAGGAAACGTGCCTCTGTTTTAACGAAAAGACACCTATTAAACACCGATGTTCCTTACAGACATCCTGTATTGATTTCCATACAATATATGATCCCACCAAGTAATAGTTCGAAGGTTAAATGAAATATATGAAAATTGCTTACTGCGCAATTTTCAATTATTTTATTTAACATTTGAATATTAGTCGGTGGGATTAGCTTGGAGAAAGAGCTTGGCGTTTGATATCACGACTTCCCACTGCCGAAAAGTTTGGCGGGAATCCTTAACAAGTTTTGTTTTGGGGTAGATATCAGATATTTTGGTCCAAATTGATGAAATCCATTGTTTTTCTCTTACCAATAATTTATGAGATGGAAACACCAGCCTAGATTTGTGGTCCATTTCTTTCTTTTTTTTTTGGATTTCGTTAGATTTTGAGGACAGCAGTCATCTTTTTGAAAATAATTAGGATTTCTTATTAGTACTGAAATATCTCCTCACAAACGCACGGATTTATTTAATGTTCTGTTTGGCATTGTTGCATAGTAACAATGTTTAAAACAATGTAAAACAATCAATTTGGACGTTTGGAGCTCCCTAACCCCTGAACCACCTGACCGATTAGAAAGGTCCATATGAAAAGGGCACATGTACAGAGCAATACCTTCAAAATGAGCTAAGAGCCAGCTTTATATATCGCATGGAAGAATTAATTTTCGTGATTAAAAAAAAAGGCGTTAGTAGTACGTAGTACGTAATTAGGCAAATATCAAGGTTATTCACGTCGTTTTTTCAACAAGAAATCGGTAAACTGTATCATTAATAGTGCGTTCTATGTTGTCAGGCGACCAAAGTCTACCGATCCAACAAGTTTCAGCCTTTTCTGTCGTATTGTTATTTATCATCAGATGGCTGAAAACAGCCAAACTCCTTTAGCTGTAAAGACACAACGTGCCTAGTGGTCGCTATGCTCATATATATATATATATATATATATATATATATATATAAGCATTATTATATATATAATCTGGATGTTATCGTTTTAACTTGGCAGGCGACACACTAGCGTGTGTCTTGATATAGCAGAAGGGCCATGGCAAAAATTTTACGGCAGGGCGTAATTTTTGGGAGGGGTGCAGAAGGAGCACCACCTTGGGCACCCACACTGATGGGGGGGGGGGGCCAACTGTGGTACGGAGACTCTTAAACAGTAGGAACAAAATGATCGTGGCCGTGAAATGACAGTCAGCGAAATGAGTGTCTGTGATGTTGTTGTCTGTGAAAAACTAAACCAGACCAATAGAAATAGGATGTTCATACGTTTTCTAGAAAGGGGGGTAAAGCGCGGCGTAAAAACTATAGCCTACCCCCAGAAAAAAATATTTACACCACTAAAATCGAAGGATTAAACGTAGGAGAACAACTCTTAGTTTTGAGTAATACATACAATTATTTTATTATACAGGCCTAACTCCAACAAAAGCAAATTGATTCAGCTCCTTTCCTTGCGGTTGGCTATACAATTTGTGGTTTACTTACGTCTTCTAACAAATCAACCCACGCTATTGTTAACGAAATTCAACACACGCCGATTTCAAAACATTCGGCAGCATCCAGTCAGGCGAAACGGATCGCGCATGTGTGCGGTTGCCTTTTCTCTCAATAGGGCCACCATTGATGCGGACAAAAAAAAGCTGAAAGAGCCATACCCTTGAGGCAATGCTGCAAAATGTAACAATGGGGCAACAATACGCAAGGCGCACAAGATCGGATTGTAGCTCACTCGAACAAGATGCAACGATGCTCGGGCACGGGGGAAAGTAACATTGTCGTGGTATAGCTGCGGGATGCGGGAGCGATGAGATGTAACGTTGTTTCTATTTTAGTTTTAGGGTGGGCGCATGGCCTAGGGCCCGGGCCCCAATAAATAACATTGGACTTGGAATCGACTGCGGCCCCATTAAATCGTTGTCGAGAAACAAACTGAAATGGCTTGGTTTTCGCTTTAATCTTTCAGTTCTAAACCATAGGTTGCAAAGTCTAAATTTTAAGGCCTTACGGCCTCAAAACTGGACGGCCGACATGACTGAATGAATTGTTTTCTTCTTCAATGCAGGTATAGCCACAGGGGCTCGGCACACAAAACGAGTAGCACCAGGACAACTAATTTTGACCAGGAAGACAAAAAAAAATATTTAAAAACCACCACCACCATTACACACAATACTAACAAGGGGGAAAACTAGCCTGCCAAAACGAACATCGCGATTCTCAAGTTTAAACACCACCAGCTACGCTATTTTTTGTTCGATTACTTTCGTTCCAGGCTGTCTACAAACTGCAACTCTTTCTAATTCCAGCAGCACCGACAATTCAT
>JAHWFP010242472.1:32650-47645 GCA_023313725.1 Lithobius niger
TGCGTATGCAACGAGTTTATGCTTGATTGGTGTGCAACAGGGACACAAGAAAAATATGTAAACGAACCGATTTTTTTTACAGCAATTTTTTCCCTGTACGTGTAATTAATACTTTAGAATAACAAAAAACAAACCTTTTAACAGAGCCGTGGCTGTGCTAGGGGAGGGGGTTTAGTATTTTTTTCTACATTTTATCAATATTTAGCATTCTTTTGACATATCAGCAGGTCTTTTTGCTTCAGTGGGTCTTTTTTCGCGTGGTAATGGCAGCGATTTTGGTTTGTTTATTTTGTCTTGGAGGGGGGGGGACGTCCAATTGAAGGGGGAGCTTCTGTATCATTCCGACCCTTTCAACTTAAAGTTCCACATGTAAACATGACGAAGAATACGAAGGATATTTTCATGTAATAATTATTCTTTCTTATCAGCACCAGTTTCGAAAAAAACGTAAAGAAAATTAAAATTACGAATTCCTGCCAACACACGAGAAAAGATACGACGCTAAACTGTTCAGTAAGGTGTAGCTGCGATTAGCGTTTTATTTCCTATAAATTCTAGGGGTGATTTACTTGTTCGATTTGTGTTAAAATCGTACATGTAGAGAGAATTCCTATATTATTACAGGCAATCCGAGCTACGCGATGCATCCACCTTGCTCCTAACGGCATCTAGGCATCTAAACACACTATCCCATTCCAGCCACTATAATGCAGGCTTTCGGGAAGCTAGTTGAATTGTTTCCGCGATTGTTTGCCATAATACTGCATCTGCTAGCAACAATGCAGAATCAACTACCCATCAGCTGATACATGCCATCTCACGACACACGCTAGTGTGTTGCCACCAAATAACAAACTATGGAATAAAGCTTGGGCGGAACCTGGAAGAAATACGCATTTCTAATGTTTCGTTTTTTCGCAAACAAAATTGGGTGTACTTACCGTATTGGGGTGTACATATCGTAGCAAATACAATAAAACGGGAAGTGAAAAAGCCAACAAATTAACTGACGTTCAGAAAAAGAGCATTAGAGCTTGTATCCCCATGCTCACAGCTACACGAATCAAAACGGATTAGAGTTCACTCGAACGCAACGAATTATAATTTGAACTACAATTCCAGGGTACAAGGATTGTGACTTGCCGGTCTCCATGCACACATATTCATGTACATCACTAATCAAACAAACAAAACGGTTGGATACTTCACACAAATAAAATACGCACACAAAATACAACGTACACACGCACATGAAACAGAACGAAAATGTAAAACACATACAGACGCCGTAAACAGCAAACACACAGTAGTATAATTAACTAGTCTGTGTAGTATTACGCTATGGTTAGTATAGGATCAGTAGCCCATGAGTACTACAATTGAATTGGGGGGGGGGGGAGGCGAGTGCATCTATGAGCATCAGCTGTGTTTACATCCGTCTTTAAACCCCTTGACCAATTCCCGTGGATGTCCGTTGCGAGTACGGGGTAGTTGTGCCGTTCACCCGTGGTGTCAGTAGGTAGTGGGAGGAGGGAAAGCGACCCCCCCCCTTTTCCCTCCTCTCATGAGATGAGTGGTTTTGCGCGCTAGCAGCGGGCGGCTCGGCTCAGAGCAGAAAATCACTACGTTTACATGGCCACAAGAAAGCGCATTTTAACGATGCGCTTTGAAATGCGCATCAAAAAACAGCACTTGTTTACAAGACGCAAGATTGCGATAAGGGCCAATCCGCTAAGAAAGGTGATTCGGCCAGTGCGATCGGAAAACCCTTCCTACCTGCCTTCCCTATGGAGAATAGTGAGCAAGTCCACGTTGCTCTACCCCCTGCATGTAGTAAACTAGGTCAGCTTAGACCCAAATAACCAAATGTAATCAAAACTTAGTGGTCTTCCTTAGTCATGTACACTTAGTTTCACTTTATTTACCTAAAATTCGAGTGGCACCAGCACAAATTATGTGGGCGCCGTAACTGCGTCCGCCATCTTTACCAAGCGTTCTCCAACGACTCAATGCGATTGCAAGTGTTTACATGCGCAAAGACAATGCAATACAGCCTCTCAAACCACTTCCTTGAAGCGCATTGGGAGAAAACGCCACGAACGGATGTTTACAAGACCCACGGAGGCGAACGGATGCGATGCGCATCCCTCTGAAGCGCTTCGAAGTGATCATTTAAACATAGTCAATGAAAGGTGTTTATCGTTTGTAGGAAAGAGGAAGGGCTATTAGTGGCAAGTGGCCTGCTATAGCAAGTAGAAGACTATCAAAATGGCCTGAATAGAGTATATTCAGAGTCCATAAAAACGTTGGAACGCGTCTGTGTGTCAGCCGGTTTTTAACCGGATAGGGTATCGAAAATGTCTGTGTCCGCAGCTGTGGGGTCTGTAGGACTAACAGCGTCGCGTTGATATAAGAGTTTTATGTCAAGTTCGGTACGAAATTCGTCTAAAAACTTCCAAGTGTCGTCAATGTGGAGGTACAGTTGCGGTAAAAAAAAACGCCCTTTTTCGTTATATCGAGGGTCATAATAACAACCATAGAGAAAATCAGTTATTTGTAAAACTACTAGACGGATTTTCATGAAACAAAAACTGAACTACTTATTAGATTGTTTACTGTATTTCTACCCTTATTAAATACTACGTTAACTGACTGAAAATAATTGGCCGAGCGAGAAAAACTTTATATCTGATAATATCTCTCAAACTAGTGGAAGGATTTTCATGAAACAAAAACTGAAATGGATATTATATTTTTCTGCTGAATATTGCATGTCATACGTATAGAAATATAGCATATATCAAAAAAATTAATCCATTCTTTGTTTTATTCAATTCGATCCAGTAATTTATAAGATATATTATTAGTTATCAACTTGTGCTGCTCGCTCGGCCAATTATATTTGGCTACTTACCATTACATGTAATACGTATAGAAATATAGCTGATGTCATAATAAGCAAACTAGTTTTTGTTTCATTCTATTCTGTCCAGTACTTTTCGAGATATCAACATTTTCGTTCAGAGTCACACATATTAATCCTGCAACTTCTTCCGTATAACGAAGGCGTTTTTTTTGACCGGAACTGTACATAGTCCGCTGGTGAAAAAAGAAAGCAAATTTTCCAAGGACAGATCGTCGTTAAAAGATTGTGGTTATACTCCAGAAAATCGTTGTATATGCGACACTGTGAATGCGTATCGTCAAAACTGTAATCTAGCAAAACATTGCCACAAGAGATGTTGCAAAAAAACCCAGTAGATGGGATGGTGCACCATAGCAGGGGCGTGACATAGGGCAAATGCCGCAAGATTGGGGCCGGGATGGAGCAGAGGTGGGGGTCAAGGAGCAGGCCTCCAAGATCTCTCTCCTCTAAAAGCAAAACCACTGGTTCCTTTTAACAAGAGGGAAAAACTTTAAAAACTCACCCCTAAATCCAAACCGTAAATGTGTACATACCTCAACAGGTGGGTGTCATAATTTTGGGCTATAAGAACTTTGAGAAGCCCCACACACATATCGAACAAGCCTTGGCTATTCCTTAGTATCATAAGAACGAATGAATTTATCCCCAAAAATTGTAAAGTCGAGCCAATAAGGCTAACAACCAATCAGCGTTAAGATCCTCCCACACAGAGGAGGAGGGAAGGGGGTCACCCCATTCCTTAGACACCCCCCGCCCCCCTGCATCGAAAACCCAGACAGAAAGCGTGTATCCATAACGCGTAAACAACAAATTGGTTGACAAGGTGTTTGACGAGGGAGACTTAGAATAATAAAAGGATCGAATCGCCATTTGGAGGTGTGAAAACAAAAAGGAATGGGAGGTAGCAAAACAGATGGTCAATACATCGAACACCCACGCAGCAACCTGAAGAGTGTTCGTGACAAGTAAAAACAAGTCGTTGACAGAAAAATAAACGGATCAAATCACCATTAGGGTGCTTATGGGTCTCATTTGACCTGAAAAAACAATAACAAGTGTCCGATATTAGTGTCAAGTTGGTTGTAAACGAACCGACCAGCTGAGGGAAACTTAAATCCCGAGGTTGTCCAACAAAAACAATGTGCAGCTGGGGTCGTGGAATAATAAAGGGAGTGTTTAAAACGTGACCCTATAGGGTTAATTAAGAACAATTTCAGTTGTCAAGGGATGACAAGAAAGACGAAGGAATGTAAACACAGACATCCCTCATAACACAATATTTCCGCATAACCCTTTGAATACAACAAACGTGAATAATGGTACAGAGGCGTCAAAAAAAAAAGGGAAAGGGGCAGAGCCCAAACGTGACGTAGCTACAAGGATATAGGCCGAAACGCGTCACGTGTCAGCCCACAGTCAACCAGTTGTGGTACATAAGAAGTGGACCAATGAGAGAATATAGGATACAGTAGGATACAGTACATAGTATACGAAAACAAATGCGTAGAATTCGGCAGGAGGTGAAAAAAAAGATGCTCCAACTGAAATAACGTAAAATGTGGTAGACCGTAGTAACACTTCAACGTTCTAAAAGTGACACATTTACTTCACAATGAAAAAAAGCAAAGCGAACTCGCACGAAGGAATTCAAACAGCATTCGACAGAAGAGAAGGTGGGCCTATTTACTTTTCCCGTTATCAGTATTACGTGTAGGATAGGCAGTATTAAAGAAGGGTTCCGTTTCTTTATATAGATCCGTAGGAAAAATAAAATGCCAATGGTAATGATAATACAACGTCCCAATATTTACTTTCTCAGACGAGAAATATATCTGCAAATCACAGAATTTCAAGGAAATTTGACACGTAGCATAGGTCTATATTTAAAAAAAAAAAGCCAAAATAAGAAAAAGGCCAGCAAAGAGCAGCAGTACGTCACACCAAAAAGCCAAAAGGCAAAGAGCTCAATTTAGCCCAGTGAGGCCAAATGTGAGGCCAAATGTGATTTCGTCATTAAAATAAAAACTAAATATAAGTTTGAAATGAAGATCTGTTCGCTCCGCCTACAATAGGCCCAAAGCCTGTTTCCGAGTAGTGTAGCCCAGGGCCCCAGAAATGTAGTAGCGCCCTTGACCAGAACTTAAGTTTAGTAGAACGATGAGTGACAGACAATACTTATAGGCTCTGACCAAGAGTGTGAAGTGAACACAGACGCCCTCGGTGAAAGCTTGATCAAGATATCTCAATGGGCGTATGGGTTGGTGTACAGTCACTGATACTGGTTCGAGACTTGGCCCTGGACAAATTTGTATGGTCAATATACTGGTTGCGATTGAGATAATCGCCTAACAACTTAAATTTCATTATTAAACCCCTTAAAGCTCGAATTCATTATTTCTAGTTCCTATACTGAGCTACTCCTGTTAAATCTTATTACCCAGATTCCTCCTAGTGCTCTAACCCTATGTTAAGCATGTGTATCCATAATTTATAGATGTAGCGAGTGTACTATTAACAACAGAACAGGGTGATAAAGAGTTGTTACACATACTATAGAGCAGCGGCAAGTGACCTCGTATGGGCCAGGGAGCTTGGATTATACGTAGATTTGATAGGGTGGCCCCACTCAGTTGAATGCGTCTGAGCTATAGCACAGCTATTTCTCGTGGTAAGGCATACACGAGCGAGATTCAGTTAGTGACGTTTTTGCTCCCAAACCAATCTTTTGAGCAGACGACTCTTGGTTTTTCGAAACCAACAAAAAGGTTTGTTTTAACTAGCCAGTAGTTTTTAACGAAATTAATGAATAATTATGAAATATCTGATCGCTCAATCTTTACTGAACGTTAAATTACACATTATTAAAACAAAACGATAAATTCTTACGCGATAACCCGAGACGAGAGTAGCTGACGTCATTGCGTTGAAACCAAAACAATGGCATGCGTTTACTATGGTCACTTGTGACGGTGCGCTCCTTCTGATAACAAACGTTGCGATTTTCAGTCGCATTGTCGATTGTACTGGTAGGTTATTGCACTTTAAAACAATTTAAGCAATTGGAGCGGTCCGGCTTACGTTTGATGTTGCGTACTCGTTCGTTTGTTAGTCCAATTTTGTGTCGATTCATCGGAAAAATCAAAAGCCAATGAGATGCAAGAATCAGTAAAATGGTGCGAAAAATTGGAGCAGAAACGTCAAACGCGTTTGAAGTATGCAAAGCAGCTCCCAGAATCTCGCACGGTTTCTCGTGGTAAAGCTTAATAGTAAGTGGGTCCACCCTACCAAAGCTACGTATAATCCACGCTCCCTGGTATTGGCTACGAGATAGCACCTGAAGGGCATAGCTACAAGGGGCACTAGATTAAAATGTAAGGGAAAACACCGGCACTTGTAATCAATACAGTGCTTTGAGAGCGGATTTCGTAGGCTTAAAAAAAACGTTTTCGCCTACAACAAAAATCGCGCGTTAAGAAATCCAGTCTTCAGTAAGACGATCTTCTTTACCCCTCCAGTGCCCCTTGCAGCTAATCGTGTTACTGGCTCCACCATAGTATAACCATAGATTAGAAAGTTAACTAGATATACCGTCTCACTTCTTCCCGTCCTACGCGGGCCCCTAACGATAGTTGCGGCTACTAATACCTCTGCTAATGCTTTGCCTTCGAAACAGCACGAATGTAAAGCATTATCAGAGGTATTAGTAGCCGCAACTACCGCTAGGGGCCCGCGTAGGACGACAAGAAGTGAGATGGTACATCTAGTTAACTTTCTAATCTATGGTATAACCATAGAGTTATCTACAATAATACTACGTTATGTCACTGCTCTATACCTATAGCTATAGTATCTCTGTCTATACCATACTCCAGTACGTGTGCAGTAGTACTATACCCCGTACACACTATAACCTAGCAGCAAAACATAATTTTCAAAATTGTATTTACCTGTTCTGTTCCAGATAAAACTTCTGTGGTGTACCGAATGCAGGGTCCGTTACTTGCCGCTTTCTGTTTCTGATATTTAGCTAAACCAGTTTTCACAAAACCTGTAATAGGTTCTTTACTGAGCTCATCTTTGGTCAAAGGTCTTTTAGCCCCAGTCTGACCCACTACAAGCGGAATAGCCAACAACACTACGACGAAGTACAATGCAGTCCTCATGTTGCGATAGGAGCGAAACTATCAGATACTGAGAACCAAATAACAATAATTTTGGATGGACTTTAGTCGCTCCATCTTTGCTGAGAACGGCAAGGCTGCGGTTCACCTTATTATTAGAAAGCATGAGCGTATACATGCAAGGTGCTCCGTTGCTAATAGCGCGCCACTTTGCCGTACAAATAACAAAACCAGGCAAATGCCGACCGACGATTCCCTCAACTTACTACTCGTGAGACAATTTGAATTGAAAAATGGAAAATGTTAGTAAAATAAAGAAAAGAGCCAACTACACTACCCTTGCTACGATATTACTATTAGCATACGGAAATGTAACTTTAAATTTACAATGATGCGGCGAGAATAATACGCAGAAGCAAGGCCAACTAGAGGGAGTGCCAAAAATAATTCGGGTTGGGGATGCTAAACCAAAAAGCTGAGTAGTGAAAATAACCATCAGAATGTTGACGAGACGAATCTACGAACAAGGCACGATAAATAGCAAAAAAATCGGAAAGTTCAGTCTCACTTGCCCCTCAAATTTTGTCTTAGAGCCGCCTTTGGTTAGGGGTCTGGGAGAGTGCTATAAGCTCCCCCAGGGAGGGCATCCCCGGATGCTGAAGCATTCTAGTGCCCTTGTCTGGCATCCAGAGAGCACATCTGCAACAGGTTGTAAAAATGTCGGCTGTTTCCGTGGCCATTCTTCGGCACGACAGGTTCGTAAAAATTCTGTTTTTTTTTTCTAAACCTATAACTTTTATTTGCAAATTTTAAATTACCGATTGCAGTTTAGTTTTTTGGCGGAGTGTAGCATAGCCTATAACGGACACCAAATTGCAAAATGTTTGTTTATTGGTTGAACTCTTGTAGTCCAGGTGGAGCCGAAACGAAAGGTCGGATTGGAATGGAATTTGGTACATAGCGTGAAACCCCCAAAAGGATTGCTGAGCTTGAATTTTCCGTAATTCAATCAGTTAATATGGAAGAAATTACCGGTTTTGGAATTAATTTCTAACACTCACCATTATAAATTTGGAATACTGGAATTCTGAAAAGTACAATTGTTAAAGGGGCAATATGTCACCTATTGAAAGTCTGCAGAATCTGGCAACATCTATAAAGCCAGGAAAGAAGACTTTCCTCATGGTCATTTTAAGACTACTAATCGTTCATGAAAAAAAGTGCGCCTTGCCTCTATACTCTATAACTGTGTCGTCATGGCAACGCTATTAGACCAACAACAATGGTGTCGCAAGGGTAAACTCTCCACAATCAAGCGTTTATCACACCTAGAGGTATTATTTGGAACGTTTTTCAGTATTTTAAGAGTCAAGGCAGGGAAATCGGTCTCTATTTCTGATTTGTTGAGTAGCACTGCATCAGCTGCAAATGTGTCAGTAACCGTTTTTTTTTTTTAATTGGGTTCGTTCTTTTTTACTTTGCTTTGGTTTTCTTTCATTTTGGTTTCGTTATTTTTCAAATTGCTTTAGTTTCTTTGGACTTCGGTTTCTTTTCTTTTCATTTTGCTTTCGTTTCTTTTCAATTTGCTTTAGTTGACAGCTAATTTTTACAAATCTGAAAATCGACGCAAATTAAACGGAGAATACCAAATGTAATTTACAGTAAACAAATTACTCAGCTGTAAGTTAAAGAACTTATTAATGATTTGCCATACACAGTAACCTCAGTGGTAATTATCTAGAATAACTACTTTTCAGGCTATCGACCTAATTCACTTACCAATCAAATCCTTTTGTCGTTCTGGTTCAGAAAATCATAATGAAAACGTACGGAAATGCTTATTTATTTTTAAAAAGAATTATTGAAAAGCGTTGAAACGCTACTAACAGCAGTATAGCGAGGCCGACGCCACAATATAAGAAAAATATATATGACCATAATTTTCCTGAACAGCGACCTTGATTTACATAACCCCGTTCATACCAGTGCTTAATTTCTAATTGGTAAAGTACTGGAACTGTCACGCGTTTCGAGAGGAAGGAAGGGACGGTCATTTACATACCCTCAAAACCACAGCTAGGGGGTCTGGGGAGCGTTGTAAGCTTCCCCAGCAGGGTCCGGGGCATAGCCCCAGAAGCTCTAACATTTTTACCTATTTCAACACTTATTTTGGCTTCTGGAAGGTAACTTTTTTGAAGATTCCCACGCTCATACAATGTTATTTTGGTTTATTTTGGGGGAACAAAATAATATCCCAACTTGCCCCTTCCCCTGGCGCGCCATGGGGGGTGAGTAACTCCCTCATCTCCCAATTAAAAAATGTACGTATTTAAAAACAGTGCTTTACCAACTGTTTTACCGAATTCAAGTTAGGATTGATTCAGAAAAATAGTCACTCAAATAATGAAAAAGACATATAGGCCTACTTTAGAATAACTTTCAAAGTTTTTCATTGTTGATGCATCACAAATCTTATTTTATTTTCATTATCGTTACAACACTTATAAAACGCCAAAAAGTATTATCAACTACAATATTTGCAACATCACCGGCTCCAACGCGTGCTACGGCATCAGGCGAGCAAGAGAAACCTGGAAACGACGGCCTACTAGCGGATCGCGGCCACAGAAAAACTTCACCCATTCGGCCTAAGCAACAACATTCAGTTTTGTTACGATGGTTGAGGTTGAATTAAATTAAATTTACTAAAAAGCATGGTGATTTTAAGTTGGTTTTAGGGTAGATTGATTTAATTTGAAGCTGCGAAAATTTCTGAAAGATGAGACTTTTCAGTATACAGGTGAAATCTTTTGGTGAAATATAGCTCTTAAAAGAACCGGAACGCCGTTCCGGACCGTTCCGGCCCAAATTAAGCCCTGTCTGCAACTCTTAACCGCGGTTAAGCAGTGCTGTGTGAACAACGTCGGTCCCTCTAACCGTTGTCAGAAGTTGGTTAGAACTCAGCTGGGCTGACCGAGTTGTGGAAACTCGGTTGATACGCTAACCGCGGTTAAAGTGGCACTATCACCGATGGAAAGCAGACGAAATCTG
Source organism: Lithobius niger (assembly GCA_023313725.1). Taxonomy (NCBI): domain Eukaryota; kingdom Metazoa; phylum Arthropoda; class Chilopoda; order Lithobiomorpha; family Lithobiidae; genus Lithobius; species Lithobius niger. The sequence continues at coordinate 42,749 of JAHWFP010242472.1, forward strand.
ACAACATCTAGCGCTATGCACCAAGCGAAGGAATCTACAATGTACAAGGCATTTCTTTTAACGAAACAAACAAGCCACGACATCCTTAATTATTGAGTGAAAATTTGGTTCGTCCTCGTGCACCTGGGAGCAAGCTATAAAGGTTAACAATAGATGGCGCCACGGTATTTTCGTTCGCATTTCATTCGGTGATAGGGCGAGTCATGTTTCATGACGTCACACTGTAATTTACCAAAAGACGGTGCTTCCGTTAACGCAAAGCGAAAACGAAACCAATGTCGCGAGACAGAGTAAATAAAAAAAAAGCGCTGTCAGTGAAATTACGCGGGACTTCATGAAGTTTTACGCGCCTGTTTACTTCGTTAAAATAAGTATTATTCCGCATTGTGGAACTTCTCTTTCGACCATGACATTGATTTAAAAGTACTGGGAGTGGGACTTGGGAAAAAAATAAAAGCGACTATCACCGCTCGCAGTTTATTGGTATGACGCTCGTAGTGTTTTTTTTTTTTTTTTTTTATCCTGGGCAGCGCCGCTCGCATTTTGTGCCAATACCCCTGTTTTTAAAAGCAGCATAACAGCAGTCAGAAAACGTCAAGTTGCAGGCAAATTTCGAGAGCCGTTTTGTCAGTTTACGTTTGAAAAAATTCTACCCAGTATCCATTGCGCTAACGCCGGTTGACTGTTGGACTTTCGTTGTTGAGCTAAAAAAAAAAAAAAAAGAATCCGTGTTTCAGCTAATGTGGACGACTTTAAACAAAACGACGATAAGTTGTTAATTTCGAGGCCTTCTAATGGGCCTCGAAATTGGCAGCCTGATACGATGGAAATAAAAGGTGCATTTCTTTCGTAGATAGAGACTTAGACAGCGAAGTTGAATTGTTTTATAGTGGGCGGCAACAATCTCTGCATGCGTGAGCAAATGAAGGAAAATTAGTTTCAACAATTTGGTGGTGCGTGGTGCCGACGTGAATAGTTTCTAAGTTGATGGGCAGATGGTTGATTAAACCTTTTGAAACCCTTTAAACCATTTGGAAACAATCACGGAGATTACCTGCAGCAGGGGGTAGCTTGCGTACTTAATGCTGACTTTTTCAGTGAAACGGTTTTTTAGCATTTAGTAAAACACAAATATGCGTCTTTTCTGGATCTGGGTGTACTAATGAAATATTGTAAACGCTATTCACTTTCCTAAGAAGACCTAACACTGGGAGAGGCTATGACCGGGAGCAGGAGCTAATGCCATATACCATGCCCGGGTTTACTCCTGCCAGGAGACATACAGAAATTAACGTGGGGGAACTCCCGTTTCGCCAAATCCCGTTTCGCCAAAAAAAAAAAAAGAAACAGATTAACAGTTTTGCCCTCAGGGGCCAGTCCCGTTTCGCCAAATCCCGTTTCGCCAAAACGAATTTGACAAAATTTGACGTATACGAAATTTAATACCTTATTTCTACGTAATAGGGGTTCAAAAGGCAAACATTTAACAGAGACAAGCAGTGGTAGAATAAGACCAGTGGATTTATTAGCGTGTTGAAAACTGGCAATACAGATGGGAAAACGTGCGCGTTATAATTGTTTAGAATGCTTGGCCGTCACTACGTCAATGCCAAGGTTCTCTTTTAAGATTAGTTAGTTATTACAAATAAAAACGTCAAGTGTGCCGTAAAAAAGGGAGATATATGATTGAATTTTCACTTGTTAAAATTTACACCGAAAAAACTGATGATTTTTAATTGAAATAATAAAATGTACAATTGAGAAAATTCCATCTGTTTAGGTGCCGTTGTGCTTTACGTTTTAAATATATGATTAGTAAAGCACAACAGCACCTAAACAGATGGAATTTTCTCAATTGTACATTTTATTATTTCAATTAAAAATCATCAATTTTTATCCGTGTTCATTTTAACAAGTGAAAATTCAATCATAATCTTCCTTTTTTACGGCACACTTGACGTTTTTGTTTGTAATCCGTGCACCTTTTTTACAAAGACATGCACGAAGAATGGATATGGAGTTTGCAGAGTGGCATTGTTCCCTAATCACAATGGTTAAAACAACGTATAACAATAAAAATAATCGTTCAGGGACCTGTAACTCCGGAATGGCTCGACCAATCGAAAAAGTGGTCTCTGTGAGAATGAAGCCCAGGAAAATTTCTGGCTTAGATCATGTTTCAGATTTTAGGTAGGTGCAGCAGTTTTCTGAAACCGTGTCACACAAGAACAAGAAAAAGAACAACAACATCAACACCAACAAGAAGTGAACAGTTTTCGAATTTTTGTATGGCTCCGTACGTTTACTCTTGCACGGAATTGCTGAAAAGTTGCAATCTACTATCTGGCCAAGTTTGGTCGAAATATATCGAACAGAAACGGAGAAATTAATAGTTTTAGTTTTGCTGCCACGACTTCAATCCTATACACGGCTACACGTGATGGTTAACCTTTTCCAAACGGGAATTCCCGTCTTGCAGAATTGCGTTTCTCATAATCAAATATTCTTCAGAAATTCAACATTGCACTGAAGTTAAAGAGTGATATCAACACACCAAAACATTCGCCAACTTAATCGCACCGAATAATACATCGGACGTTAAATGAAAACTTGAACATTGCTACCCAGTTCACGAAAAATAAACCAACTCTAAAAACAAAGCAAAATAAACAAAGCCAAAACCTGGTGAAGAGGCTACCAAGTTGAGAGTGGTTCGGCCCTTCAAAGAAGTGATATCAACACATCAAAACTAACGAAATAAAACAAATTACTACAAAATTAAAACCAAACCAAAAACCTATCAAAAGGTGACCAAGTTGAGAATGGTTCGGCCTATAGGCAAAAGGTAGTATCAAATTGTGGAAAACCAATTTCTTGTTGACGTGCCACTTTACTACACATCTGCACGGTAGTGCAGTTCAGTCTAATACATAATTAAAAAAAAGGAGTGATATCATATCAAAAACCAAAACTGGTAAAAGAGGCCGCCAAGTTCCGAATGGTTCGGCCCTTCAAAGAAGTGATATGCAACTTAATCGCACCGAATAATACTTTGGACGTTAAATGAAAACTTGAACATTGCCACCCAAAATAGCAATGTTCTAGTTTTCATTTAACATTCGAGCTATTAAGCGGTGCGGTTAACTTGGCGAATGTTTTGGTGTGTTGATATCACTCCTTTGAAGGGTCGAACCATTCGGAACTTGGCGGCCCCTTTTACCAGTTTTGGTTTTTGATATGATAATCATCTAATTCGCCAAATAATCCATTCCAACAATTTGCCGGGAGAGGAATACAACGTATGAGGATAGCACGAGTCTCAACCTAGAGACCCAACTATTTAAATCTACACGTGTCTAATTCGTGGAATTGCGTTGTTTGATTTTATTAGACATTGTTCAAGCACACTACAGGCTGTATGAGCTGGTCATGGCGAAGGGTAACTTGTTAACCAAGAGTAAACAATTCGCTTCATCACCTGAAGTTGTTATTATCATGGATCAGAATTGGTTGACGACTTCTTTGCCTGCAGTCTTTTTAAGTAGTGTTCGTTTAGGCATTTTTAAGGAATTACTGCAGTGAGAAAAGTAAGTGAAAATTATTTCAACTTGACCAGGCTAACAAAGTTCTTTCTAATTGCTGATTTTCCGATTAATTTCATCTAACTTTTGGTTGCCGATGTTTTTTTGGCATTTGCAATGTTTGTGTTTGCTAATCAGCTTCTTTGTCAAGTTCAAATGACATAACGTGTCGACAATACGTTTTTGAGTCGAGTCAACATTTGATTTACATGGCTTTCAATTCTGCGGGTTTTTTAACTCGTAACATTAGCAGTGACTAGATGGTAAAACCTATCCTCTCCTGTCCTGGAACTCAATGGACCCGTCGAGATTTTGCATTAGCCCCTAAATAAGTCAAATAGTTATTTTAAATCCTTGTAATCTACGGAAACGGTAATTCTTCAAAGATTATCGTAAGTGCCAAGTAACTTATTATTGCAGCTGCATCGTGACTCTACACCTGCTTCTGCTACATGTTCTGTACAATAAATGAAATATACAAATGGTCACTGTTGAATAAGCAACATACCAGTGCATTTTTTCGGCCCTCTTAGGTGCTCATTCAGTGCAGTTAGGCCACACACACACACAAAATAATAATATTAATTACTTGGTTCTTGCATTTTTGCGGTTGCTGTGACTTTTGTGTATATTTGGGTTAAACTAAAAAAAAAAAATAAAGCATCCTTCAAATGCGAAATTTTTTCCCGTAGGTTAAACTGTGTTATTAATTTATATTTTAACTGATTATTTAAATCTAATTAATTGTTAATTAATTATATAATTTAAAAAATGCAGTCAAGAGAAGGGGATATTTAAAGCTATCGTAGCTTAGTATCATGTTTCTTTTCCCTCTTTTCAAAATTTTACCCGAGATATGCCCCTAAGATCTTAAAATACATGTGGGCTACAGTAAGGAGAATATGGATATAGGAAATAGAAACTATACACAAGGACGTGGCCAGCCCTCCACCCCCTTCTACTGCAGGGGTTAAGTTATGGAGAAGCTGGTTAACTAACTAGCCTAGTACGGTTCTGATGAGATACAGTAAACACACATTCCGCTGGAAATGCAAGCAAATACGACGAAATAGACAATACATCAAAATGATACAGGATGAAACTATAAAGAAAAGACATAAGCAGTAAATAATAGTAAAAAAAAGCTATAAATTTAGAACAGTAGCAAAGTTCCCTCTTTTGTGTCTTTAGTAAAACATAATAAAGCTATAAATTTAGAAACAGTAGCAAAGTTCACTCTTTTGTGTTTTTAGTAAAAAATAATGAAGCTATAAATTTAGAAACAGTAGCAAAGTTCACTCTTTTGTGTTTTTAGT
>JAHWFP010242472.1:54510-69041 GCA_023313725.1 Lithobius niger
GTAGTGCACTACATTCTCAGCTGTTTGCACTACATTCTCAGCTGTTTTTCCAGTAGTGCATTACATTTTCAGCTGTCTTTCCAGTAGTGCATTACATTTTCAGCTGTCTTTTCAGAACGAGAAGTTGTTTCATGATTTCAAGTGCTGATACAAATTTCTGCCGTCACATACAGAATCTCAATTCCGCAACTTTACTTATATCTTTGTATTCTTAATCAAAGTACAGTCTAACATTTGACGTATAACAGTGGTCATTCGTTATTCTTTGTGACTAACCCATAAATAAAAATATCTTTGCCATGTTTTTGTAGAACATTTTTAGTAAATTGCAGTAAAATGAGGGATGACTAACGTTTTTAAAAAGTTTAAAACGCCATGATTGGTTGAATTTCCTATGAAAGACATGTGTGTCCCTTCAGGTATTATTATATGTGTCAAATCCGGGGGCTGTACACTAATTCCTGGTTAATTGCCCTGAATAATCAGTAGAACTGACGTAGTACTAATGATATCAGATGAATTTTGATATTTTAAAGTCAAAATCACCAAAACCGCTTGTCAAATTATCGTGGAAACAGACACCAGAACAGGATCAGTTGTTTCTTTGTTGTCCTTTCCAACGCTGCACGTCACTAAAATTAGTGCCACTGAAGAGTTGGACGGGTGGGCAAAACCCACAGACCACCTCGGGGGTAGCCATCAGCCAAGTGTGATTATTTTGAACCACATACTTGCGAATAGAGACACAGTCTCTAATTACGAATTCGTAACATCTTGTATGGTGTCCAGGGGGCTTAGTCTCGACTTGATCGTTTTCAAATCGCATGCGGTTTTATCAAAAGTCACGTCCGGTAGAATGGGCGAGCCATGGTTTTGGCGCGCTTTTTGGTAAAAACGCATGCGATTTGAAAAGCGCAACTCGAGGCTAGGGCCCCAGAATGGTTGACGTCTAACATCTAAAAATACGGCACAAAAGTCAGTTGTAGTTTATTTCTTTATGAAATTCATATAGGTTAACTCATCCTGGAAGTACTTTTTAAAATGATAGTTTTTAAAATGTGTCTAGGAAAGGGTAATAAAATTGGTAAACAAAAGAAGCAGTAAGTTTCTGCATCTCTTTCAAAGTTCTTTAGAATTCATAGGGAGGGCATAGGAGGAGGGCATATGTTTGCCCGGGTGCCACACGTTGCCGAGTTACACCACTGTGTCACCGATATTTAGGAGACCCCCAAAGACTTACTGTGATTTTTTTACCACATTTATTATCTGAAAGCTTTCAATACATTCAAAGGATGCTTTGTCGTACTTTGTAGACGTCCTGTGCAAACATGAAAGCAACATCATTTAAAATAACAACTGATTGCTAAGAAATCTCGCAAGCAGGGCACAGGCACCATGATAGAATGGGAAATTTTCTTTTGATGCTTACTACGATTCGTTTCTTATTAACGTCATTTGTATTTGAGTGCCAAACGTGTGTTAAAAGAAATGGGTGAAATTCAATGACTAAGGAACGCAAATAATTCATGTATCTGCTTTTGTTTCATTATCTTTCAGTTGCAATTACTTTACAACATTTTATTGCACTGCATTTTATCAAAGAAGTGAAGGGACGTGACCCTTTGAATGACATACAGGTAAAAAGACAAATTAAATAAACAAAAATATAATAGAGATATCAAAGCCGCTAGATGGTGCCATGGTATTTACGTTCGCTTTTCAATCGGTGATCCTAATAGAAAAAATGGATGGGGGATACCACTTGTGGCACGATTAGTCTAGGCATGTGGCAACTCCACGTGCAAAAGCGATCCATGACCGGAAAACTGTGAAGGGGATGACTTTTATAGCCAAGGCTGACTGGGGTGAAAATTGCGTGTATCGCCACTTGAATCGATTCCAATTCAGACACGTGCTGGAACGTCGATGCCTGCTTTGGTATAAAAACAATTCTGGAGATGTTGAATTAACTGCAGGCCTGGAGCCGAAAAACGAAACTTCCCGAAACGAAATTTCTTTCCCAGACTACCTTGTGACAGGGGATGGAACATAAAGCGACAGTTACAGCATGGACACTCTCTGCATTCATCAGCTTCTGATAGTGCTACAGCGTCTGGAAGCTATAAAGTTTTCACTTTCACCGTCTTCTCTGATAATGGTGGGTTCAAAGTGCCAAAAGTCTTGATGCCACTAGTTACTGCACTGTTTTATGTGAAGTTTTGTTTTAGGTATAATTGTTCTGGGGGGAAGGGAAGGAGGTGAAAATCAACCGTACTTTTTTGTGTGCTATAACACCACTGGTTACAAACGACAAACTGTGAAACAGCAATGCTACTAGTAGCATCCAACAACCTGATGTTTCGTTACAACCCACATGCTCCCACAATAACTAGCATACCTACAACAACAAACCGCACAATAGCCAGCCAAACTTCTCAAATGGACAAATATGGCCGAGAATCTATAACCGAGGGTACACGGAGGTTTTTTACGTCGCTTTATCTTACGTCGCTTTACCTTACGTCGACTTGAACTCACATCGCTTTAGGAGAAAAGTGGTTACACGGAGGTTGTAGTTGGAGTGAGTTAAAACGACAGTGGGGGTTCCTGCGTCGCGTTTATCTAATCCCCCCCATCAAGCAAACCCCTCTTTATTGCCAAGTCCCCATTCAGCCAGCTGGCTTTCGACTTCGTTTTAACGAAATGACAGGTTGCCGTCGTAGTTTCATGACGTTTCAGCGCGTTCATTTCAACCAACCAAAGGGAAGCAATCCTTAGAGCGACGTAGAAAATGGGTTTTAGGTGGGTACACGTAGGTTGTTAAAGCGCTTCAACTCCTTACGTCGTCGTATCGAGGTGGTTTGAGATAAAGCGACTTGAAATGGTTTTAGGTGGGTACGCGGAGGTTCTTAAAGCGCTCTTAGCACTACATCGACGTAGAAAACCTCCGTGTACCCTCGGTCTATGATCCAAAGACCAAACTGACAGTTTTTAAAGTAGCCCAACTTTTTTATTAATTATGATTTTGTATATTGACAATGCTCTTTTATTCACCTCATCACCTGTGCTATTTTTCCACGGAGTAGCTATTTGATAGTCCACCATAGCACTTCAATAGAAAACCATGCGAGGAAAAGATAATGATTGAGAATGGATTTGCCATTCTAACCTAATCCGTGCATCCCATTCTGTAAGGATCGCCACTCTAAACTAAAGTTCATAATGTTGTTCAAAGCTGGATAAGTCCATACTGCATCATTAATTTTCACTCAGAAATTCAAACTACCTTTTGCTGGTCACGAATTTTCACTAATGATTTCACTACAAGGGAAGGTGGGGAGTGCGGGATGGAAAAGGAAGGGCCACCTAGATTTCAGTTTGCTGCTTCTCAATGGGGCGCTCCCTCAATTTCAGTCATGAACCAATTCACCAAAAATCACCTATGGACCATTTCATGGGTAATAAGGTAACGTTTTCATTTCTAGTTTAAACTCCATTCTGACAATTTGAAAAAGCTTAAAGCCAATTTTCGGGGTATACATTTTACCTTTTGCTATTTTGGTCCTGTAGCATCGTTTTAATTTTAAAAAATGGACTCTTTTCGACGTGAGATGTGAAGGTAGGCCTAGATTACGTTTGAGCTAGAGTAGGCTAGAAGTTGATGAGGTTCGTGCGCCTATAAATTTCCTGTGAAGTAAACAAGCACTATAATGATATAAGAATACAAAAGCCAAGCAGTACACAACATACAAAAAGCACGACGTTTCGAGGTTACTTTTTCATCGTCATCAGTGCACTAAATCCACATACGTATGCGCCATGTATAGGCGGCGCGTGGTTCAGTAGTGTTGGCAGTTGAATAGCCCTTGTCACCTTCCATCTAGAATGAAGCGCATGCATCTCACGGAAGTTGATTGTTGGTGTAGCTTTTGTTGGCTATTCCAAAGCAATATTAGGTGTCTTTCGTCTCTTTACGTGTTAGCTGGTTTTGGAGGTTTCAGTGCAATCGTTCGTTATTGTTTGTCTTTGCTTAGTTAGTGCAGTTACCTGTTTAGCAGTTAAATTAATTACGTTACGCAAAGGTACGAAAAAGTTTAACTGCTATATAATAAATTACGTAAAGAACATATATTGACAACAGAAAAGGGTGTAGACAATATTTCTACGTTTGAATTTGTGACATTTCAAAACACCAAGAATCGGCCAGTAGTGTTTACATTAAGCTATTAGCCGGTTCTCGACTTATGTGCAGTAAAACACGATCAGCTTTGAGCTCTCGGGTTGCCAGACTGTTGGAAAGATTTATAGCTATCGTTTGTTTATGAACTAAAGCCTTACGAAATACGCGTACTCCCACTCTAATCATTTTCTTGATCGTTTTAGATGTGGAATGGCTGTTAGCAGCATAAGAGTTGCAGCATGAAAGCTTTTCGAGCGTAGCGAGACGACGCGGAATGAGCGAGCGAAGCGAGCGATTCCGCTAGTCCACATTATCGAAATGCAATTTTTTCTGTTGCTTTATCTTTTTTGTTGTTGTTGTGGTTGATTAATGGTTTACCATGTTGTTTCAGTTTACAATTCAGAGGTTTCCCATGCCACTACCTGAAAAACAAGGAAATTTCTTATTTTACTTGTCTGCTTACTTCTGTGGCTACATGGTGCCCATTTGTTATATATTTACTGCCCCCATGTTTTTGGCTCAAGTAGTTATGGAAAAGCATAGCGGCATCAAGGTAACTATCAGTACGCACACGTTTTTAAACCAGAAATTTGGTCACCACAGTGATGGTCGATTTTGGTTTTTGCAACAAGATGGGCCGATAAAGAGCACAAACGAAACAAACATTGACCATGTTTTACGGATGAGTTTTTAGTCTAAAACTGAATCTAACTTCAAAAGCTAGTACATACTGCAAACTTCAATCTGCAAGAAGCAGACAAACCTTTTGGGCAATGGTCTATATCCGATATGCCGCCACATTCTGGACTTCGAAGAATCTTGGCACCAACGCATTCAGAAAATAGCAGAATACTGTACTGACTTAACAGTGAATATCTACTACTCCCATTAAAAGCTAGTGTTCCCCACAAAAAGAGGTCGGTATTTAAAAAATGGCCTCAAATATGAACTAGGCATAATCAACTTATGGCGCTGACATACGAGAGCGAAGCGATTGAATTTATTCTGAATTAATAGTTAAAAAAAAAAAGACGCTGTGGGGGTCGCTATTAAAGGGGGCCGCCATTGTATAGCACCACATCGCGCTTCAATTCTGTACATGTTAATGCAGTCTGGATTAAAACGAATAGAGATGCAAGGTCATTGGTTTAAATAAGACTAATAGATGGTTGATGGTTGGTAGTTAGGACGACGCCATTGAATGGTGCGCTGGGCTTCAATTCCGAACGTGTTGGCACAGTCTGGATTGAAACATTACAGTTACATGGTTGTTGTCCAGATTGAACAACTAGAGATACGTGGTTGTTGATGGGGTTAATTTTTAGCTTTATAACGTGCAAAACCGAATACGGAACAGGAATTCGACTCCCATCTAGGTGGCCGTGGCTGTGTTTCTGTCTTCGGTTCAGCGAGTGCTTCGACGATTCCGCTCCAATCGTGGAACTACGCCATTCACACTGACTTTATCATGACACAGTTTTTTGGTGATTGTTCCTTAGCCGCATAACCGGCCTCTTTTTTTTGTGGGTGTGTGGTAAACCTGGAATGAGTATGGCTGCGACTACGTTAAAAATTAAAAATCATTCGGAGCAACAGTTTTTCTGTGAGACTGTCACAAAGTCTGCATTGGAGTACATTGCTGTAGATCTTCGCTCTTGCCTCTTACTAATTCGTTATATCCACTTCTGGTTTTACTACACTTATTAGGCAGGTGAAAACGGCAAATCTGAAAGTAAGCAAAGCAAGCACAGGCGAACAAAACGAAACATCAGAAACCAGTCACTTTCCAATCTGCTGTATGAACTTGAGCGGTGTACATTCTTGATGTTAAAAAAAGACATTACAGACTTTTATGTCAGATTTAATAGGGGCATATGCGCAAATCAAATTTGTTTTGTTTGCAACTTCAGAAGTCATAAACGGCTTTCAAATAAATAATTTTGTTGCGGAATATCTCTACTAGCAACCCAAAATACTTTATTTGTACCTATAATAGCTTTAATATTTAAGTTGTTGGTGCGTTACAAACCGTTTTTTTTTCTTAATTACAGGAATTAATGCGAATCATGGGTTTACCTGTGTGTATTCAGTGGTTTGGTTTCTTCGTAAACACTTTTTTGGTCATGTTGATCAGTGCAATTTGTATGATCATATTACTAACATCGTCCTATATCTTTGGCAGTGCAGCGGCACTAATAGTAAAAACAGGTGGAGGGCACCTTTTGATCATCTTTATTTTATACATTTTGAGCACTATTGCATTTTACTTATTTCTGAGCAGCCTTTGTTATGATGGTAAGTGGCTGAATAGTGAATTGTGCTTTGTTTGGAATTTGAATTTTGAATAAGAATGAAATCCTGGTAGCAATCTTGGCACTTTTGGCACCAGGGGCGGTCCTCAATCTTCTAGTTCTCGGCTTTGGTTAATTTTGAGTTTTTGGATAACTTACATCCCAAAGTTTCCCGTTACAATGAGCAGTTAATTTTTTTTAGCAGGTCTTTCTTTTGAGCAGTTTGGTTTTAGTGCATGAAGATGCAAAAATTAGGAAAAGGTGCTCTCATGAGAGTTAGTGATACGGTAACAATGTTCATTATGGGTGATAAAGTCCTGTAAAAGAGGCATTTCATTGTACAATGTGATGGAACTCGCTTGTATCGAAGGTTTGGTAAGTATTCTGTGAGGGTGCATGGTGTAGATTTTAGGAAGTACCAACTGAAGTTTTGTAAAAAAAAAAATACAGCCGAAATTCACATAAGACAAACAACTATACAATGTTTTAAAAGAAATCGCCCTTCGTTACCAATCTAAAATTTTTTGGGGGCAAAGCCTAAATTAAATAAAAGCATTCATGACACATAAATGAACCAGGTAACACAAGACAGAAAGCCGACGGCTCAACAGAGTTAAATAAATACACATGCAAACCTATTTACGTTGCAATTTTGGACTTCTATGTCAGACTGCCTGAGCAGGGAATGTTTACATGTGTATATGCACGTGTTAAATGCTGCCTATGAACGTTTTCTTTTGGCCATGTCAGTATGGCTCAGTGGTTGATTTCAAAGGTCGTGGGTTCGGTTCCCCGCTCAGGCAGTCTGACATATAAGTCCAAAAGGCAACGTAAATAGGTTTGCATCTGTATTTATTGATTCAAGTAAAGTGGAACCCAAGTGAGCTGCAGAAAACTTACATTGGGAGACCAGTAACTACTACCGCTGAACGCAGGATTGGAAGTTTAGGTGGTAGTTGCTGTCCTTCCTACTTTGTCTTGGTTTCGTTTTACTTGGCTGCTTGGGTTACTGATGTTCGGTTTCACTTGGTGTATTTGTGTGTCACGAATTTTTGTTCATGAATTGCGGCTTTTGCCAAAAAAAAAATGATAATGTATGGGGGTATAGTTTTAGTTAGAGTTTCCTAGTGTACTTTGGTAAACACAAAATCAAGATAGAAATTTCCTCATGGGAACGAAACTGAAATTTTCCTTGAAAGAAAAGCAATGTACAGCATATAACACTAATTTCTTTTTTAGCTACTCGAGCAGCTTTATTTGGACTTTTCGTGTATTCTGCAACTTTTTTGCTGCCATTTTTCTTAACTGATGCTGGGAGAGTTGGTGCGCTGACCATGACCGAAATATTATTGTTTGCACTCACACCCAACATGGCGTTGTTTTATTCTCTACGATTTGTTGCCTGTCAAGAACGACAAGATGGTGAGCACGTTTATTTTTCATCCTCTCAGCAGCAACAATTTCATGAAGAAAATACATTCAAACACCCTAAAAATAATTCTTTGAGTTATAAATATACAGAATTCTTCATATTAATGATTAACAAAATAATATTAAAAAAAAAAAGCAGAGCATATTTCCTTGTTAACAGATTGCAGTAGCCAGTAATCTACTTTCATTCCAAAAATACAATATTATTGTAAGCGAACTGCGATGATCCAACATCGAATACGAATGGCAGATTTATTGAGTTTTGTTGAGTTTTATCGAATGGCGGGTCCAGATCCAGGATGGTGCAAATGGTGCAGTGGGTCTTACCCTTCTTTCGGATTAAAATGTTGTTTTTAAAGATTCGAGCTTTCTTTTACATAATAAAACAAATAAATGGAATGCAAAAGTGGAGTGCAGACTGCTCGATTGCTTTTTACAATGAAAAAGGTGTGAGAGTGTGAGACGTTCACGCCAAGTTTGCTGTGGGGGATTGTCATGTGAAGGGAGAGGGGGAAAAAAGTCCCCCCTCAAATTACATGTGGTAGAATTTGCACACATTGTCTGGAGGATGGGGTGAGATGACGTAACTTCCAGTCTTGGGATGATGATGTCACTTCCGGACATATGATACGGGGGATGACGTCATGAGGGCGAACTATGGAAACGGCCCTCTTGTTTTTCAAAATGGCAGCCTCTGAGGCAGTCATCTTGTCATCTTGATCACGTGGGAAGGGGTGGCGACGTCACTTCCCATGGTTGGGTCACGTAACCAGAAGTGACGACAATCAAGATGACAATGGCTTATGGGTATGGATGATGCAACCAACATTCTCGGACCTGGGTGGGATTTCCGTCAGGAAAGTTTGTTTGGGACACGATAACGTTCGAAATTTTGTTCCGATTTTGCGATGTCATGATGTTGTGATAATGGAGGTTTGGTGAATTTAAGAGTTCGAAGATGAAAATTCCTTCTTCAAATATTTTCAGAGATATTTGAATTTCCGTTGGATGGCTCAACAGATTTTTACTAGTGGCAGTAAGAGAACCCGATGTATATAATAAGGCTTGGTGGACTTCAGTGCTACATAAACAACGCTTTCTTTATAGTTGGATTGGTTTTCATGCTTAGATATTTGCTTTCAATGTCCACTTTGGTGTAAACTGATGTTAGCATAATTTATTCGGTGGAGTAATAATAATTATTATTTGAATTTGGATTCCCGTGAAAAGTGAAATCTGGTCCAAGGAACGGCTGTGTCCCACTGAGTGCTACTTATTCTTGGCCTGACGTTAAAAGGACAATTATTAAAAGCAATGATACAATTTTGAAACGTCCAACATGTTTAATCTTTGTTGGAACCCTGTAACAGAGGTGGCACTAACGAAATCACAGGAAAGCTGTTTTAAGCTGCCACCGTACGATTAGCATAGAAAACTTCCGACAATGTAATCTAGCACGTAAACCTAACCTAGCACCAAATCTAGCAACTAACAACTTAAATTTGTGGCCTCTTGTTAAAATGCTTCACGAAGCGTGAAAAAGATTGTTAAGTCAAAATTAATCTTGTTATGAGTGATAAAAAAAGTTAGATTAAATCGGCCTTTAGGAGTCGCAGCTCAAGGGAATCCATGCAGGAGTCAATCTTGATAAGACAGTTCTTTGTAACTTCTTAAGAATTTATTAAAACGTCTCTGAACCTCCTGAGTATTAATAACATCTTTATTAATATGTGCCTTGCATATTCCAGGATAACCTGACGTACACCTTGTAAGCCTTGATTAAAGTGTAAGGGTCACCGGATGTGACACAATGTCTGATTAAAGCCAAACGTTGGTTTTATAATTTGACAATATTACTACAATGAGCAAGGAATTTAGGTCTACTGAGAAACAGACACTTAAGTCTTTGACTAGTGTTTTAGGTTTAAGAGTTGAACGGGCCAGCTTAAATGGATTTTGTGGATTTTTATGCCCAATATGAAGCACAGTACACTTGCCAGCATTTATAGGCAAATGCCAATTTTCAGACCAATCGTGTAAGTAATTTAAGGAGGTTGCAGATTTTCATGGTCTCGATTACCTCTCACACCGCTATGAGATTTGACATTATCAGCAAATTTGTGAAGAGAAGAATTTGGACTGCAATCCCAAGTCATTTATGTAGATAATGAATAAAAGATGCCCCAAAAGAGAGCTCTGCGATACGCCGCTGACTATCTGACGATTCTCGGAAATGTCCGTACCGATAACGACATGGTGTGTACGATTTACAAGAAAACCCTCAACCCACTTCAAAACGGGACCGGTGAAACAGTGTTCAAGTTACGCTAAAAATTTCCGGTGAACAACACTAAATTTCCAGTGAACAACAGCTCAAGTGCTTTTGCGAAGTTGACAGAAATAACGTCAATGGAAATGCCTAAATCAACGGATCTTTCCAGTCCTCGAAGACAGCTAAAAACTGAATGACAGTTGAATGATGAGGGAGAAAACCAAATTGATTGTTGGTGATAATCTCATCAACCTCAATAAGGAACACGGGCAGTCGCAGACAATTCTTTCCATTCCCTTACATGGAATACACGTAAGAGCAATTGCGCGATAGTTTGATGGGGTCAGAAGCATCGCCTTTTTTGTAAATAAGTATAACTCGAGCAGTTTTCCAAGCAGCTGGCAATTTGCCACATGAATAGGAAAGATGTGTGAAAATTTTCACACACATGACTCTTAGGTACAGTAATGTCGTTGTAAACGAATAAAAAATCGAGGAAGGCCTTTCATCTAGTTGGCTTGGGTACCAGTTTGAGTGAGGCCAAGTTCAAAAGTATGATCCAAAGACCTTTGATGGATGTTATTTTGAAGCAGTAAAATCATGCCAATTTATAGTAGATTGGTTAAAATTGCCTAAAATTATGTTCACGTATGTTGGATGTAAATTGTACTGGAAAAACGAACACATGAGAAGAACACCACTTTCATTATATTCACCAGGAATACAGCCTAAAATTAGATTAATTTAATGTTCAAGGAGGATAATTCGCATTGCCTCAGTGTTTTTATATAGATGATCGTATATGGGACCATCAATACCTCACGAATAGCCACAAGAATGTCCCTTAGATCCGTGATCTCTACGATACAAAACAATAGCCAAAATTCTCAACTTAAAGAGCATCAGGGAAAATCTCTGGTAACCAGGTTTAAACGACACTTGGGAGCAGTTGCCCCACTTGGATAGCTAATAGCACTCTGAACTTTTGACTCGTCCAATAAGGGACTTAAATGCAGTCCATTATTTAATGTGGTTTCCACAATGCATTGGGCACTGTTATACTGAAGCCCATTAAAATGTGCAATAGCTTCAACAATGTCCATCTTCTCTAAGGCAGACTGGTGCACACCATCTCCAGCCATCAGTTTTTGGGATTGTAAATATGGCTCCACAGTGAAACAAAGTTAACACCTTCAAGTTTGCAGAGTGACATAGGTGGTCTTTACATTTCACAAGATGAGGCTGTAGGCTACACCAGAGCTTCATCAGAAACCCACTGTGGGAGAAAACCAATCACAGTGATTTTTGCATCTAGTCGATGGTATTTTATCAACTATAAATGTTATCTTCAGAACTCAATTATATGCTTAGTAATACGAAAACACACACTTTCCCCTCCCTGTGTAGCATCCTCTTAACAAAATATTGGATGGTTCCTTGTTGCATGGGTAGTTAGATGAAAAAGATCGTTGAATGCCTCCCAAGATATAACCATTATTGAAACAAACAAAAAAACAACAGCTGGGAGTAGCCGAACAGCAGGCACTTCTCACAAATTTATCTTAACGATCTCATATTTTGCATGCTGGTTGTATTCGAAATAAAAACAGAAACCTGAAATATTTTTCGGACTGACATGGCAAATGTGGTATTATGCTATTTCTCGACTAAAATATGATGAATTTGTTAAAAACCAGTAGTGAACTGTTACTTGCTCCAAAAAAAATGAAAGTTTACCTGGTTCTGTAAAATGTCGGATACCAAGTTTTGGTACATGTCTTAATAATTCGTTATTCTCTCGTTTATTGGAATTGGTAATTAAGCCATTAAGCTTCAATCCCACCCCCATTTATTGGAATCAATAGACAGAGATGCCCCGCTTGTCTAAATGGTCCTAATGAACCTTTAACTCGCTCAGAAATGTTCTGGTTTTACAGAGTTCAACACAAAAGTGTGTATGAATGTTTGTATGTACATCGTCATTATGTTTGCGTTTTATTAAATGGTTGAGTTGTTGCACATATGAAACAAATATACAACCTTCTAGGATTAGAATGGAGCCACTACATTTCATCACCAACTCTTGCTGAAGATATAATATTGCTTCCTATTTTGGGGATGTTTTTACTGGACATTATGTTGTATTGGTCTCTTGGATGGTATCTTGACCAAGTGTTCCCTGGGCCGTATGGTATTCCTAGACCGTGGTACTTTTTATTTACGGTAAGCTTTTTATGTTGATTATTATTCCATCTATTGCGTTTCAATTTTGATTTTAATATGGAATTTGATGTGCAGCTTGTCACCCAACCAAAACTGAATCAGAATATGTCAATTCCGTTTTTGTGCCAATGATGGCCTTTTCTTCAGGAAGTCGTAGTGGCGGGTGTGAGAGAATTGTACACCTCCACGTTCAAGTTATCATGACTGCCTTTGTACAGTAGGCTTCACAGCTTTAGAAATGTAAAGCATCTTTTTACTGTCAGCATTTCAGCTAAACGGATTGTTTTGTACCTAAATTTTGAAATGTTGATGGCTAATCTGATGAATCATGATAACAAAAACGTGGTGACTGCGTACATGGCCGACGTGAGTCTTGCGTCCATTAGTTTGCTCTGTTGTTTTCTGCTATACTTTTGGTTACTGTATTTGTGGCATTTGTTTATGTTATTCGATGTTACTGTTATCGTAAGTTAGGTTAGGACAGTCGCCCTGGCCGGAATTCCACCTGGCAAGGGACATGTTTCATACGGGGAGGAGTTCCATAGCTGTGATGAAACAGTGAATCAGTTTGACCCAGCACTATTTCAGCTCACCCCTTGCTACATATGCCTATAGGCTGATGTCATAAAAGAATTGCTTCCTATAAGATCTCCCTTCTCCCTTCTAGTGCCTACGCTATTTCAAGACAACAGAGCTGATGTAATTGTGGGCTTGATATAATGGAGTTCGAAAAGTGAAATGAGGTTGTTGAAATATACCGTCACAGATTTTTTTATGTGCCACAAATTATTTTTCTTCGTCTGTTCTTGAGTATCTCTTGGGGTTCAAGTAGTGCTGCACTGTACAGCCCTTCTAATGTATTGAGCTAAGTTTACTCAAAACTCAGCTCATTCAGCTAACTAAAACTGAATCCGGTTTTAGGGTCTTTTTCTTTTAATGGGACTACCAATTAATAGTAGACGAATATACTCATGTTTGGATCAAAGACCACATGACAGAATAAAGCCACATAACAGATTAACCAATTTTCTTTAAAGAATGAATTTGCCCTGGTAATTGCTCATGTGCCAATTTTTTTTTTTATATCAAAGGGGAAATAGGTGCTAAAATTACTTTAAAAAGTCGCAGTTTCGTTCACATCTCTTTAATATCAATTAGCTCTCACCCACAAAGATCGCCCTTGACATCTCTTTAACATTTTACTGAGAACTCCATCTCTTTCTTCACCCAGAAGGTTGCATTTTTGAAATTGTAGAGCAAATGATGGTTGCAAATAGTTGTATTTTATAATGTAATCTAACTAAGGGACCTTTATATCCATTTAGATTATAACTGTGACCAGGAAATGTAGCTAATGGTTTTTTTTTACTTCGTTTATTTGGTTGTAAACAGAAATCGTATTGGGGGTGTAAGTGTCTGGAAACTAAAAGTTTTGATGATGGTATGCAGTCTGCAGAGGATCCTTATTCTTCTCAGATAGATTTTCGAGCCCTTGTTTATTCAGTAAGTATTCTTTATGCACGTTTTCATCTTAATTTCCACACAAATTTCAATAGAAAACTGTTAAGCAATCAAGAACGATAACTAGTAGTTCTGTGAACAGTTTAACTGCGGAGAGGTAAAGATTTCCCATTGATAAGCTGTTCCTCCGACAAGCTAACCCATTTTTTTCGGCGTAACTTGTCGGCGGAGTACCTTACCGGGAGTGATCCAAGGGTGTAGAATAAATCAAGTGGTTTAGAATGACAAACCGGTGTCGACAGTCTGTCCCATAAAAAAAAAACCCGGCACGGCTTGTCAGTGGTAGAACTTGACGGAAATGCTTCAAGATTCAAAACGGATGAATGATGGTCGCAACGCCAACATCCTGTTTCATTTTAAAAGACCCGCATTGCTTGTCGGCAGTGATGGGACCGATCGAAACCTTTTGTTATAGGTCATATAAACGTGGTTCCTTCGCTCGGGCTGGCTGTGGCTATACCTATAACATCAGAAATCACAACTAATCACACAACCACAACTAATCACACAACCACAACTAATCACACAAACACAACTAATCACACAACCACAACTAATCACACAACCACAACTAATCACACAACCACAACTAATCACACAACCACAACTAATC
>JAHWFP010242472.1:74041-113857 GCA_023313725.1 Lithobius niger
AACTAATCACACAACCACAACTAATCACACAACCACAACTAATCACAAAACCACAACTAATCACACAAACACAACTAATCAAGTGGTCTGAATGTCGGGTTGGTACTGATTTTTTGACCTATTTTCTAAACGTGGAAAATATCCTGTCGGTGGTCAGACTTGACGGGAGCGATCCAAGGATGGACTAGAATTACAGTAGGCCAGCTTGTCGTAGGGGGACTTTGTTGGTGGTGGACTTTGTCGCTCACTTCCAATATAGGTGAGATAGTTTGTCGGTGGTGCACCTTGTCAAGCGACCATTTGACTTGGCTCACCACCGTAAGCCCTCCCCCCCACCATCCCCACACACTTCTAAAAAGATAATTTGTTTCCCGTTATCCATTGCATAAATTAGGAATTCACGTCAGAATGGTATTAGGAAGCCATTCTTGGCAGTTTATTTTGAATTTACTCAAAACTTGAAACTTCTTTTTTGATGTAAATTTACTTGTATTTTTTTTGCAACACATTTGCTTTCAAGTTTTTGCTTGAGAAGTTGCAAACCAAATTTCGTTCGAATCGATCCACAATTTTTTCATCGCAAACGGGTGACTGAGAAGATTTGAGTACGAAAAATCTTCTCTTCACAAAAGAAGAAAAGGCAAAATGGGGGCAGACTGGGAAAAAGTTGACTTTGGCAGCGATAAGAAACATATGGCCCTCTCGGGGTGTGTTAGAGGGCCCTGTGACGTCATGATCCCCTCAGTCCTGATCCCCAACCTGTGGCACGAGAACGCCCTCAACCAGGTGAAGTGTGTGAATTCTATGTAAATTCTACCAAATGAGGATTTTTTAAAACGGTGTGCCCTTCTCCCCACACACGTGACCAGACGGGCTGTCACCCAGTGGGGCCCTCACTTTCAAGTCCCACCCTCCTCAATCCGGATGCACTCCTGCCTTAACGTATGTTGTTGTTTTTACCATAACGAAGTTCCATCTGTGTGGTGACCGATACATTTTGGTTATCTTTAATTAGTGTTTTTATTGTATAATTAAGTTTTTTATTGTATTAACAGAACAAAAAACGGCTTAGCCGTTTAGAAAAAATGATTAGAGCTCGTATCCCCATATTCACAGATGTAAAGGAACACGAATAAAAACGGATTAGAGTTCACTCGAACGCAACGAACTATAATTTGAACTCCAATTCTACGTAACAAGGATTCGTTTTACTCAATGGTTATGTCAGAAAGTGAACACTATTTTATTTGAAATGTTTAATGTTTGCGTGTGTGCATGCACTTAATTTGTGTATTATACAGGCTTTTTAAAACTTTGTCTGTTTACATTTTAAGTCTGATTCTTGTGAGTGGCTATATGTGTATTTTGAGTGGAGGCTGGCATGTTACAATCCTTGTTCCCTGGAATTGGAGTTCAAATTATAGTTCGTTGCATTCGAGTGAACTCTAATCCGTTTTTATTCGTGTTCCTTGACAGCTGTGAGTATGGGGGTACGAGCTCTAATCATTTTTTCTAAACGGCAAAGCCGTGTTTTGTTCAGTTGATTTGTTGGCCTTTTTCTCTTCTTTTTTATTGTAATTGCTACGGTCTGGTCTATCATGTGTACAGTATTTACAATGTCCACCCAAATTTGTTTGCGAAAAAACTGAGCATTTGATATGCATAATTAGGGTCATGTTCCGGCCAAACTTCGTCCGATGTCTATTATTTTATGGCAATGCACTAGCGTGTCTCTTGATTTAGCATGTGTCATTTTGATGGGCAGTTGCTTTTGTGTTGTTGCAGGCAGATGAAAAAGGGTTTAAAGGGTTTAACGAGCGTTAACCACTCCTGGCCATCTGCCCGAAGCCCTAAGGCCCTATGTCTGCAACAGCCAGATGAAATATCGTGGTAAACAATCGCAGAAACAAATCAACTGGCTTCCCGAAGCCCGCATTGAAGAACTAAATAGGTCATTCAGTTGTGTCGGCCGCTCAATTTTGAGGCCGTAATATTGCATCCTACGGTTTAAATCTTGAAGATTTAAGAGAAAATCAGGACCGTTTCACTTTGGTTCTCAACAACGAGTTAAGTTATTTCAGGAATGAACAAGATACGACGACAATTTTACTTTCCCGGTGCCAAGCATCTTTACATCATGTTCGAGTGATCTCTTACCCGCTCTTGTGCGCCTCACGTCTTTATTGCACATTGTTACATGTAACATTTTCATATTGTTAGCCGCTCCTCCGCCTCCGGTTCAGTTTTTGAAAATTCTCGTGCGTAAACGAACTATAATAAGCACTGCCTGCAGGCCGTGCTAATATTTTTATGTCTTTTTTTCATCAAATCATGTAGAATTTAGGTAGAATTTGATAGAATTTACCTACTTCTATGGTTGACTTTGCACCCGGACTGAGGGGAATTTACCTACTTCTATGGTTCCCGGACTGAGGGGAGGGGTGAGAGATAGGCCAGAGCTTGGAGGTCATCACACTTTGCGTCGAATTTACGTGAAATTTGGTAGAAATTTGGTACACATCCCAACTGCAGGAGGAATTGGTGCAATGTCATTACTTCCAGTCACATGTGGTTGGGGAAATGTCGCCACGTGGGAGTGAGACACGTAAAATTCATGTGAAATTTGATAACATTTAAACAGTCCTACTGTGGAGGGTGAAGTTCTCCAGGGTGGGGTGGGCCACGTGGCCCAAAAGTGAGGGTCCCATAGGGTGACGGCACTTCCAGTCATGCGTGTGGAGAGGAGAGCCCACCATTAAAAAAAAAATATCCTCATTTCGTAGAATTTACATGAAATTTGGTAGAATTTACACTCTCCAACTGGTTGAGAGCAATGTCGTTCCATGGGTGGGTTGGTGAACTGTGGGACTGTGGGCGGTTTGCCATCACAGAGGTAAGAAAATGGGGTAATGACATCACGTGAAGTGGGGTGATGATATCATTTCCGGTCACGTTTATAATAACTTGCCCGTATTTCGTTCTACGCTAAATTTGGTAGAACTTCCATAATCTGACTCTTGGGGACGCCACATCCGTATTGAGAGGTTGTGAATTCTCGTGGGTGGGGCAAGGTTGTATGGTCAAAAGGTGGGGGTCCCGCAGGATGACGGCATTTCTTGTTACGTGTGTGGGGATGAGGGCCCACTGGTTTAAAACGACATCCTATTCTCGTAGAGTTTACATAAAATTTACTGATGTGAGGGAGGGGGGATTGTCATGTGAAGGGAGAGGGGGAAAAAAGTCCCCCCTCAAATTACATGTCATTTGGTAGAATTTGCACACATTGTCTGGATGATGGGGTGAGATGACGTAACTTCCAGTCTTGGGGTGATGATGTCACTTCCGGACATATGACAAGGGGGATGACATCATGAGGGCGAACTATGGATACGGCCCTCTTGTTTTTCAAAATGGCAGCCTATGAGGCAGTCATCTTGTCATCTTGATCACATGGGAAGGGGTGGCGACGTCACTTCCCATGGTTGGGTCACGTGACCGGAAGTGACGACATTCAAGATGACAATGGCTTAAGGTATGGATGATGCAACCAACATTCTTGGACCTGGGTGGGATTTCCCTCAGAAAGGGGAATCCCTCAGGCTTAATGGGTTTTCCCAGGACAGATGGGGGATCACCGGAACCTGAGGGAGTCTCCCCATCATAACCAATCAGAACAAAGAAAGAAGGGGAATTCCCCTGGACCTCTAAAGTTTTTTCAACCTAGAAGGGGAATCCTGCAAACCTAAGAGGATTTCCCAGTTTTCAACCAATCAGAACAAAGTAAAAAACAGAATCCTTGGAGTACTGGGTCAAGTGACCGGTAGGGACGTCATCCAAGATGGTGGCCATCCTGGAAAACACAAATGGTGGTACCCATATGGGGTGGCCATCTTGGCTGTCCGCTGGTAGACGAGTGTCACCATTTACCCCTACTGCCCAGCAGAATTTGAAGTATTAAGTTAACGAGTCTGGCAAACTTTGCAGCTTGTCATTGCATCCTTCCTAATGCCAACCATCCAACCAACTCTTGAAGCTATTGAGTGTTTTAACACTCCAAAAAATTATCGACCAACGTTGATGAGTAGACTGCAGCAATCGTGCGGTGATGTAGGGCTTTTGGTAAAAACGCTTATAAATCGTATTATACTCAGGAAAATCACGAGGTCTACAAAAAGCTGGATTTGTCCAAAAATTTAGGAAATTAAGGAAAACATTTTTCCCAGTTTTAGGTAAAAAAGTATTAGGAAATATCCTGAATTTGTAGGAAATTTTAAGAAATTTCCTGCATTTTTCGTAAATTTTAGGAAGTTTCCTAAATTTTTCCTAAAATTGTTGAGGAAATTAACGTCGTTGCGGAGTAGGAATCCAGATGAATGAATACTGACCCCAGGCCCAGGATAACCTCTCAGCGGCCCTCAGGAACTCAACATCAAAGATGGGATGGGGGAAGATATCAAAGGTGGGCGAAGGATGGGTGGATGAGACAGCAATTCAAGACCCTCAAAAAAGAACCCACGTTATTTTAGAATCTTGTTAGAACTAATTTCACCCATTTAACTTTACCTGTCTTTAATAATCAGTGATTATGTACTGAATGTATTGTAGTTTATTTATTATGTTTATTATTATATTAGCTTATGTTTCATCACAGCTTTTAAGATGGCTGCATCTAACACGTAATGTTGAAGTTCATGAGCCACTTATAACTGATGAAGCCAATTTTGAAAGTGAACCCGACTATGCTCCTAAATTGCTCATTGTCAGCAATCTCACGAAGGTCAGTTGAATCTATGATTAGCGTACAACAGTTGTAAATATTATGTTCATATCAAGTCATGCCGAATGATAATCTGTTATGGTGAACTTGTGTAATAAGACCACAATGAAATACGAAAAAAAAAAACCATAAAAAACCGGAACAATATACATTGGCGAACTACTGAATTCTTAGTGGATGATAATCCGCGTTTAAATTAGATTTATTTCACTACTCAATTAAGGCCACATTTTATTATAATTAAATAAATAAACAAATTCACCACATACATGGAAGGGTGGCAGAAGGGAGTGGGCCCACCAACACTGCTCTTTGACTACGAAAAGGTGAAAAGGTGATCACAAAGTTAACTAGGGCGCTTCAAATGCCTCTAAAGAAATTCCTTATGGAGGGTCTGCAAAACCCGGCAAGGGTGCATGACCCAACCGTCTTCTTGCTAAGGCCATTCCTGATCAGAACAACCCGTACTGAAAAGAAGGTTTGTCGACCGTTCAATCATTCATCATTTTAGTAATCAGTCATTTTAGCAATCATTTTAACAATAATTATAGTAATCATTAAACGATTTTTCGGTCTCTCGAATCCAGCTTATAATCTAAGATGATTGAGGATTAGCTATACGAACATCGCTCTGTTTCTTCTGTTACCTCTGGGGCAAAATGGTAATTCCATTAATTATTTCGTTCTTCTCTAAATTGAACAAAAGATTCAAATGCTGCTGACTTCGTATTTAGGCCGTGAAAAAAATTACATTGGCTCTCATAAGCGCCTGCATCAATAATTACGGGCCGTGTGACTCCGTTTATTGTTAAATAACTAAGTAAATAAATAATTGCGTGCACATCAAATGGCTACAAATTTAATTTTTTTTTACTTTGGGTATTAAACAGCCTGTTGTCCAGCACTATGCTGGCTGTAGACAAATAAAAGGCACTGTTCAGGGGAAGGCAACGCCAATTTAAACTTGATTTTGACTTCGTCCAAACAGAGCAAGAAAATATTGAGTAGGTTTTCAAAATTTCAAGTGAAAAGAAGAAAGCTGTAAGGAAAACAAGTCTTATGCGCGAAGAAAACCGGAAGCAAGAAAAAATGAAAATTTCTGCAGTGGATCATCTTTTGCCCTGGTCGCAAATCACGAAAAAGGAACTACAACCAAGTGCAAACGCTCCTCTTGTGTTTTTTTCAATAGTAATTCATCGCATTATTTGTATGCATGCACTGAGGGTTGTGACAATTAAATCGGGCTCGGATGCACTACGCAGGTTGCTACTTCAATTGTTTAGCAAAAAACTATCAAAATAATCGCTGCCACTTTTCAATCGTCTGCTATAAACGCAAAAAACCACATTATATCTTTTTATGCCACAAACGAGTCTCTCAAACGACAGGAAAAACAACCGAGAAGTTCAAGGAAGAAGTTCTCTAGTCGCATCTGCAAGTTGTTATGCAAGGTTGGAGGGCTTCTAAAGTCACAACAGGCCTTGTCATTTTGCAAGTATTGAGAAGGCGCAACGCTAATCGATGGCACCAGCAAAACGTTCGTTCATTACTGAACACATCGTGCAGAAGCCAGGGCTCATTGTCAAAAGAAAAGGAACTTGCAGTCTATTCTTGTGGTGAGAATCGATAGAGTCTATTGTGTTATCAAATTCCTCTCACACTTGCGCAAAGCAATAATATGCAAGTTGAAGATATTGTAGCAGAGTGAAGTTGTGGGAGTCTGGAGGAATAGAGAATTTTCTACGAAGCTCATGCAGACATAGTTGGTTGCATGTCATGGGAACGGGTGAAACCGTTTCTATGGACATCTTCATCAGAGAAGACTGGTATTGGTGCTACATGAGTGGTCACATGAAACGTATACTATAAACGTTTACTGTTTTATCTCATTACTGAGAGCTTTTTAGATGGCAAAGTACGAAGGCATATTATCAAGACTCAACAATGGTTCCATTACCGAATGTATGGGAATTTAATCTCTCGACAGTCTGTAATTTGGGAATTGGATGGTAGTGGCACGATGGCCAAAAAAGGCAAGTATGAGCTAATCCGCAAGATGAAGTGTTGCGCACATTCAAGAAGACAACTACATATATCAATGGCAGATATCAGGTGGAGATTCCGGGGACGTATCAGAAAGAAGAGCTCTGCTGAAATAAAGGATGAAATCCTCAGACAGCTGGAGAGTATGGAGATATTAACAGGTTCTTTGAAGTGAAATAATAAATGGTTTCTGGATATTAGAAATACGGCTCTAATGAAAACTCAGTCTGAAAGAGCAATGCTGAGTTCGAGAAGAAGCT
Source organism: Lithobius niger (assembly GCA_023313725.1). Lineage (NCBI taxonomy): Eukaryota > Metazoa > Arthropoda > Chilopoda > Lithobiomorpha > Lithobiidae > Lithobius > Lithobius niger. The sequence goes on from JAHWFP010242472.1 coordinate 81,122, forward strand.
AAAAGGATGAGCGGTTACGACAAGAAGCAGAACAGGCAGAGAAAAATTCTTGAAGGTGATGCAATAAACAATATGATGGAAGTGCAGGAAGCATCTTTGCAGGAAAATCTGGAAAATGCAGAAGCACCAGCATCAAGAGCCGATATGGAAGTCGCAAACTGTTCAGAATTGCCTCCATCAGTGGTTATGTCTCAAATTGGCAACTTCACTATCCGTCGACAAGTGTCATGGTTTCAGTGTGGGCACAAGGGGGCCCCAATTTGACTATTATCTGCATGACAAGAAGTTGAATTCTGTTGAACTTGTCAAAGATTTAGGAATCTGGTTCCATTCCTCATTAACGTCTTCCATCCACTGTGATAAAATTAGTGCCCAAGCCCACCGTCGTGCAGCTATTGTGCGACGCTGCTTCTCCTCTGGAGATCACACTATTATGACCTGGGTATTCAAGGTCTACGTGCGACCGCTTGTTGAGTACGCAAGCCAGGTCTGGTCACCAAGCCAGCTTGCGGATATTGAGCGAGTGGAATCGGTTCAGCGCCGCTACACTAAGTCGATCCCAGGACTACATAATAAACCATATTGTGAACGGCTTTGGATGCTTGGTGAGTTGCGCCGTTTAAGGAAGGGGTGATCTTGCCCTAGTGTACCTCATTTTGAACGATGTGCCAGCGGCTTGTCTACCTTTTTTTGAGTAGGTTGGGAACACAAAAACCTGTGGCCACTCTCTTAAATTGAAGCTGCCACCATTCCATCTTGATTGTAGGAAGTTTTTTTTCTCGGTCCGGGGTTGCACCTGTTTGGAATGCACTGACGGAAGACATTGTCTTGGCTCGCTCGGTACAGACTTTCAAGCGTAAACTTAATGATTTTAATCTTCAACCCTTTTTATCCCGTCTAGTTTAATCGTTTTAGTACATTTTCATCTGCCTTATGTTGTTGCGACTTTTAATGTGTCAATTATCATTGTTCCACAACTTTGTTTAAAATATGGTTGGGTATCAGTGGCACTGATGTTGCCCTTCCCATTCACCCTGGTTCCTAGAGATGAACAGAAAACTATTATTATTATTATTATTATTATTATTATTATTGAAGTGAAAAAGTTAGAATGGAAATGTAAACAAAAAGGCAGAAACAAAAGAAAAGAATCTGAAACACTGGACCAAAATGAACCCGGAACAACAGAACAAAATGTTGGTGAACAAAATGTTGGTGAACAAAATGTTGGTGAACAAAATGTTGGTGAACAAAATGAGGGTAACAAAAAAGGAGAAGAAGAAAACAATGACACTGAAAAAGAAATGAAACAATATAGAATCAGAATGGAAAAAAAAATGGACTTACTCCTATTGAAATATGATCAACAAAACATCAAAATTGAAGAGGTCATAAACACAGAAGAAGAAAGAAAACACAGACATGAAAAAACAAATACAGGAACTGGAGATAAGAGTACAAGAGTTGGAAAATACAGATGAAAGAACCAAAGTGCTGGAAGTGAAAATGAATAAAATGTTCCGAGAATCCAAAGATAAGGAACAATATGAAAGAAACAGAAATTTAGAAATTGGCCAATTGGACTGGCCAGAAAATGAAAACATCATGCATACAATACAAAATCTGGCAAGAAACTTCAATATTTCACATAATGATGAGGATATAGAAGCAGCCCACAGAATTCCAAACAAAGACAAGAACAAAGCAAGTGTCATAATAGTACAATTTAAACATAGAAATAACAGAGATAAATGGCTTGATCAAAGAAAACGAATAGTCACCAACGATAACATGTACAATAACGGAAATAGAAAGAGAATCTACCTGAATGAAAACGTGACACCATATACAAAATCGCTATTTTGGAAAACAAGAAACTTTGCAAATCAACATAACTTCAAATATGTATGGTTTAGGAATGGCAAAATAATGATGCGGAAAGATGGAGATACACAACAAGTAAACATAATTCATGAAGAAGATGACCTATTGAAAATACCAGTACAACAGAATTCATAAACCATATTTTTCAGAAGAAAGAAGATATTGAAGGAATACTGAAGAGTGAAATTGGAAATAGTGAAAATGTGAAAATCATACACATTAACATAAGAAGTTTAAGGAAAAACTGGGACATCTTTGTTCAATATTTAGCTGAAATGAAGATTGAATGGGATGTAATAATATTAACAGAAATTAATATTAAGAAAGATGAGGTGTGTATATATAAGCTAACCAATTATAGAAATTATACAATAACTAGAGAATCTACAAATAGAGGTGGTGGATTGATGATTTTCACAAAGGACAACTTAGATGTTGACTGTTTAGAATTAAAAATAGAAGACAATAATGTGGTTGAAATTATAATTAAAGAGAAGAACTTACCTAAACTTCAAATTATAGCTGTTTATAGAAGACCAGTGAATAATAAAAAAATATTCATTAAAAAATAAAAAAATATTATCAACAGCAACAAAACTAATTGGGAATATCAAATGATAGTGGGAGATATTAATATTGATATATTAGAAAAGAAGAAGGAAAATGAAGATAACTATGATCAATTAGTGATCGATAAATATGAAAACACTCTAGCAGCACTAGGATATCAATGTAAAATCAACTCTCCTACAAGAGAAGAAATTGTTAAAAAAAATGGGAAAAATAAATTAAAACAATCATGTATAGATCATGTATATATACGGCATAAGAATGGAGAAGCTAAGGGAGGAACACTTACTGATAAAATAGCAGATCATTATTTAACCATGACATGGATTTGGAATAAAGAAAAATCAAAAATAAACCATAATAAAAATAGCAACCAGGAGGGAAAAAACTGGAAGTATAATGATAAAAAAATCATACATGAAATAAACCAAATAAATTGGGAAATGTTGAATGATAAACAAGAACCAGAGGAAATCTATAAAGAAATTATTGACCAAATTAATAACATATATGACAAAAATAAACAGAAAGTAACGAAAAGCTATAACTTACACAAACTAAATAAAAGAAAAGAATGGATAACAGAAGAACTGCTGCAAAAAATAGAATATAAAAATAAATTATGGAACATGTTAAAAAAACTTAATAATAAAAAAGAAGCAAATAATGAACTACTAGAAATATATAAAAAGGAAAAAATTAATGTAAGTAAACTGATAAAGGAATGTAAAAATAATTATTATACAAATAAACTAAATAATCTGAATAAAAAGAAGAATACAGTATGGATGTAATAAATGAAATAATAGGGGAGAAAAAAAAGATGAACATTGATGAAGAAATAAAAAGAACATTTAAAAATAAAAACATCATAGACATCACGAATGAATGTAATGAAATGTTTGAAAACCAAGTTAAACATTTGAAAATGAAAGAGGAAATAAAAGAGTATAAAAAAGGAGCCTTTTCAAGGAAATTAAAACAAAGATGTAAACAAAAAAAAATTAATGTAAAATCAATGGTGATCGATGGGGCTAACAGAGTAGAAATATTAAATATAATTACGGGACTAAACAACACAAAAGCAGTAGGAATTGACAAAATCCATACAAGTCATATTAAAAACACTAAAGAAAATACATCTATAGCAATATGTAAATTAATAAATGCTATGATAGATAAAGAAATTTGGCCGGAAAAATTAAAAATACAGATAATCAGACCAATTTACAAAAAAGGCGATAAACAAGATTAACTAATTACAGACCAATCTCATTACTGTCCATTATTAATAAAATTTTGGAAAAATTTTTTGCAAAAAGAATATGCAACTTTTTTGAAAAATATAATGTACTAAATAAAGTACAATTTGGATACACAAAAAATAAAAGCACAACAAATCTTTTAATAGAAGTAAATCGCTTAATAACAACGGCATTAAACCAAGGAAAATACGTTGGAGCAGTACTTATTGACTTACAGAAAGCATTTGACACATTTGATCAAAAAATACTATTAAGAAAATGTAAGAATATGGGATTAAGAGGAAAAATCTATAATATATTAAAATGCTACCTATCAAACAGAAAATCTATTGTACAAATTGAGGAAATAAATAGTATTACATGTAACATAAAATATGGAGTACCGCAAGGATCTGTTTTGGGGCCATTATTGTACCTGATATATACTAATGATATTGACGAGAAGCTAGAAAAAACTAATATTTATTTATTTGCGGATGATACAATTTTGATTTCTATACATAGTGATTATGACAATATGATGTACAACCTGCAGAATGACTTTAATATTTTAAATGATTACTTTGTGGAAAATGAATTGTTCATCAGCAAAGAAAAAACAATACAAATGGACATTACTGTGCCTAAAATGAAACCCAAAAAAGAAATTTGGATCAAAAAGCATTATGGTGATTGCAAAAACTTAATTAATAACAATAATGAAGGATGTAATGAGAAATGTGTGAAACTGGAGAAAAAATATTCAACTAAATATCTAGGAATTGAAATTGATAAACATTGGAACTTCAAACAACACATTACAGGGTTAATTAAAAAATTAAGACAAATAATACCAAAAGTTTATCAAGTTAGAAATATATTGGATAATAAGCAAAAAAAACTACGTATGAAGCATGGATAAGTAGCAATATAAGATATGGACTAGAAATATATGGACATGCACCAGAATATTTAATAAACAAACTGCAAAAAACACAAAATAAATTAGTAAAAGTGATGTTTGCCGACAAATCGATAATAAAAAATAAAAAAACCTTGACACTGTTTAAAGAAAACAAAATATTGAAAATAAGAGTTAAAAAACTTTATTATCTTAACAAAAAATTATTTTAGTAATAAATACAAGAAATCAACTAATGCATTAACGAGAATAAGAGGAATAAATGAGAAATTCAAAATTCCAACATGGAAAAATCAATATGGAAAGAGAAGAAAGGAATGGTATATTCCAAAACTATATAATCAACTGCCAGAGAACATGCATCATTACTTAACACTAAATGAATTTAAAAAGAATTTACTATCAAAAATATTAGCAAATGAATTAAGTATAACATAAAACATGTACTATAAATTTATAAATTATTAGCTTTGTCCTTGATTGTGACCACATTGATCGAGCTTCCTGTAAGAATAATAAGAATAATGCAATATTGATTGAAAAGGATTGAAAATGTCATACTCACACAAGTTGCACTTTTTCATTGTAACTTCGAGAATTACATTGTAGTAATTTGAAATAAAGTATTATTATTACTATTATTATTATTATTATTATTAATTAATTAATTAATTTAATTTAATTAATTAATTTAATTATTAATTAATAATACACAGGATCTAAATAATTACAGACCGATTGCCTTACTTCCAGTCTTAAATAAAATCATCGAAAAATTTTTTGCAACTAAAATTGAATGTTTTAAAAAAAAAAACATAATATACTAAATAAGCAACAATATGGTTACAAAAAAGGCATTGGAACTATTGATGCACTCAACTATATAAATAATAATGTTAACAGAGCATTAAATGAAAGTAAATATGTAGGGGCACTCCTAATTGATTTAACAAAAGCTTTTGACACTCTAGAAAAAGACACCTTACTTGAGAAAATTTACAAACATGGAATAAGAGGGAAAATGTTCAATATTTTAAATAGCTACTTAACAGGTCGTAAATGCTGTGTAAAAATAGCAAACGAAACCAGTGACTGGAAAGACATTGTGTATGGTGTACCACAAGGATCAATACTTGGTCCCCTCTTATTTATTATATACATAAATGATATCACCGAAATTAATTGGAACTCAATACTTACACTTTATGCTGATGATATTTTTTTGTTATCAATACACAACGATTGCAAATGTATGATAAAAAATCTTCAAAATGATTATAACAACCTACGTGCGTATCTTCAGGACAATGACCTTATTCTAAACACAGACAAAACTTGCTTCCTGCCAATAACTACATCACACATGCAACCTGTTCATTATGAAATCACAACATGTAATCAATATTGTAATGAAGAAAACAAATGTCACTGCCAACAAGTTAAGAAAGTATCTAATGCAAGATACCTTGGTCTTGAATTAGACAAAAATTGGAAATTCGCATTACATATAAATAACTTAGTAAATCAAATAAGAAGAACTATTCCCACACTTTACAATCTAAAAGAATTACTAGGTGTAAAGAACAAAAAACAAATTTTTGAGGCACTAGTTATGTCGAAAGTTAATTATGGAATTACTATTTACGGTACAACCACAAAAAGTCTTTTACAACAAATAAAAAGAATTGTTAATAAAACCTTAAAAAATTTTATTTAAAAATGGAAAAAGAAACACTACAGTGGAGATCCATAAACAACTTGAAATTCTTGATGTAGAACGGTCAGTAATGTATAACATTCTCACAAAACAATATTACAGCTTGGAAAATAAAATAAAAATACATAGAACTGTAAGAAACAATAACAACTGGCTCATTGAACCACAGTGGAGAAATACATACGGAAAAAGAGGTATGAACTATCTTGTACCACTGTTTTTTAATAAAATTCCAATCGAGATAAGAAATATTAAAAATTGGAATGATATGAAACAAAAAATTAAAAAAATGGATTCTCAAACAGCGTAATTAACATATTGAAAATTTGATAAATTGTACCATTGTTTAGATTACACTTCATACGTACTAATCTCTAATTTACTATATAAACAAATAGCCTATAAATGATTTGTGGAAATATTGCTTGCACATACAAGTCCTTCTGGATTTCGTGCCTGTACAGGTTACTACACAGTTTTCAACTGTTTCTGTACTTGTACTGAATAAAGCTATTATTATTATGTTCCGAAACCTCGACCAGTTTATTCACTTAGATTCAATAGACCAGATACTAACAGTTTGAGAAAGCAAAAGGAGGGGAAAACAGACACAACATATCTCCATAAAACTTGGCTAAGGGTAGGCAAACCCGTACTTAAAGACCGTATCAGAAACGCACAAAAAATACCAACTAAAATCAAGTGTTGGTAGTCATGTTGTAGATGGTGACATCACGTGACACCAAGCGACGAATTTGCAAAGTGACGAGCATTTGGAGATAATGCCTGTCAGAATATGGTGCAACTTATTCAACCTGCCGTGTCACTTGTTGTGTTACCTTTTTGATGAACAGATATGGAAGGTAAAGCTGGCACGACATTTATTTTAGGAGACTTTGCCCTTAGACAGGCACACTTCATAATAATAAATGTGACGTCATTGAGAGGAACTCTCTTTAACGAAGGATGTACGACGACCCCATAATATTCATCTGACATTGAATGAGGGTTGTTAAATTTCATTTAAAAACAAGTATTCCAAACTAATTAGAATGAAATACATTAGTATGAAACACCTTAGTTGGTTGTGATCAACGTAAGATCTGTTTGTGACGTAATATTTGCTGGGTCATTCCTGAAATTGCCGTTTTCAATAATGTTTTTTAATCGTAAAGGCAATAAATCCAGTTTTTTTTTATAACTTACCCCGGCTCGTCAACATTATATGTCTTTGCCCCAAGAGTATGTATTGTACAGTATTTTAAATGTTTTAGTCCCAATATCTAAACCTAAATGTATAACTGAACAATGACTTTTCAAATTTTGTCAAAAAGCATTTATCAATAAATATTGCCAAGAATTTATAGGGTTGGGGAGGAGAATTTGTAACTCCTAGATCCATTCCAATTAGTTCCATCAGAGTTTTCAGTGGGCGCCACGTGTTCCATCTGGCAATTTTTACTCATTTTTCTGCCCAAATCAAAAGTAAACTAAATTGCAACTAAGCTAAACTAAATAATAATTGAATACAAGCTAGTTTCGTTTAGGTTAGTTTAATTTTAGGCTGAAAACTTGAGTCACATAAAACTCGTGGCGCCCTCTATAAACTCAGACGGAACTAATTGGATTGGATCTAAAACGCTGCAGTATGGGGTCTCAGTCACAAATTCTCCTCCCCAACCCTATAAATTCTTGATATTACATATATGCACTATCATGTCTTAATTGTTTCATGCATTTGTTAAATGCATGCCTTGCGATTTCTTTTTATGACAGAATGTTTCAAATAAAAAATTCTCCTTGCTCTTTAACCGGAAAATTATTAGTTTTAATGCTGTTTCTGTGTTGGTGATATTTATTTTGTAATTGTAAATTTAACCCGAGAAATAAATTAGGTCAAGAACAAGAGCCAACACTTTATGATCCACTATTCCGTTTCTTTGTAATTTTCATTTGAGAAAAGGAAGGACGATGGTTGGGTTAGGTCTGATTAGGTAACTTTATTTAGAAGCTTTGGTTACTTAAACGTTTCCCCTTGTCTGTTAGATAGAGCAGTTAGTCATACTATGAAAGCAATATATACAAAACGATGTAAATCATATAGGTGTGGAGAAAGCATAGTAGCACAACAGCGAAAATCAAACGCTAATAATTTCTTTTGGATTAACATTGCCTAAACATGCTATGAGGGCATACAGAATCTATTACTATTGGTGTATGGTTTTCTCTGTTGTGCTGTTGCGGTTTTTTGCTCCTATTTCCATTCTACTTGATACCAGAAGTGGCGTAAAGGAGGAGTCTCCTAGATAATTCTACCCCATGTTCCACCAGTCGTTCCAAACCTTTGCTGGAAACGCAACTACGTTAACAATTTTGCTGCGTAGGTTTTTATATAACGAATATCCCCTATCCTTGAATACGCCACCTCGGTTTGGTCCCCTTTCTTGGTTGGAGACATTGATCTCATTGAGAAAATTCAGCGTAGGTTTACGAACTGCCTACCAAGATTCAGGGACCTGGGGTATGGCGAGCGCTTGAAAAAGTCAGGCTTGAGCGGCTGGAAATTCGTAGGTTGAGGTTTGACCTTATATTGCTATACAAGATCTTAGAGGCCTTATCAAGGTTGACCTCCCCTATTTTGATCTTTCATCTGGATCAGTACGGACCAGAGGACGTGACTGGAAATTGGCTTTCCCAATTTCACATTTGGACTGTCGTCGAAATTTTTTTCAGTCAGGTTGGTTCCAATATGTAAAAGCCTTAGTGAGAAGACTGTTGGTTCTGCTACCCTATCTGGGTTTCGCGGACTCCTCCACAAGGAGCACCTGGACAGATTTTTGAAGACGCCTGGTTTTGTCACTCCAGTTAAAATGTTCTATACCCTCTGCAGGAACGATATTAGTAGGTCCATCCACTTTCTGTGACTCTTCCACGGATATGGTAAACAATATATTATTATATGTGTGAAAAATAGCACTTGTGCTGAGGTTAGTCAAGTACTTGTTGATTCACAAGTAGTCGCGTTTAAGCCACCTTGAAACAAGGAAGAAGTTTTATTTCTCAAGCCAGAGCAATTGGGTTAGGAACTACGTGTTGTTGCCTCTCGGTTGCATGCTAGCTCTCGCCTGTGTCGGGCGTTAATGTTTCTTAGCTTAGCTTGGGTAAAATATGATTTTGGCAACATTAAATCAACTGGCATGGATGGATCCAGGAAGCTAAACTCTTAGCTTCTCTCCCAAACGATCTTGTGATTAGCAGTGGAATACAAAGCAATAGTGACATCATGGATACTTCCATGGACGTTTATGTGTTTATGTGTTTGTGTTTATAAGACGATGTTAATACAAAATTTTCATTCGTTCTTAACAGGTTTTCACGACTTTGTTTGATCCTCCATTTACCGCTGTTGACAGAGTGAGCTTTAACATTCACAAAGGTGAAATCTTTGTATTACTTGGTCAAAACGGAGCTGGAAAGACGGTGACGATGTCCATGATTACAGGTGCAGGTGTTATTTAATAATGTAGTGCACATGAAGTCAATATGTTAGGTCACTGCAATTGCCAAAGGCTTATTACTTACCCTAGAAACTGTCGTATATGCATCCGGTTTAGTTGTTCGGCTGCCGTTCTCCCAGACTGCTTATCATAACCGGGTCAAACTTGTAATAGAGTAATAAAGATGTTTCAGCACAGGTTGTGATAAGTACTGGAAGGAGGTTATCTGCTAACACCAGTCGTAGGCCAAAAAATCCAGAAGTCTGGTCAGAAAATAGGCAGCTCAAACATGGGAGGGAGACAAAATCTGGTCATCTTAACAATTTCGTAAAATAGAGCTTTCATAACATGGCTGTGTAACTATGTAACTTGGTACATAGCTGGCCTGTGAGTGCTAGTGGTTCTGTTGTGAGTAGCCATATTTGCATGGGAAAACATGGCATTTTTTTGCAACATGGAGTTTATACTGTGTTTTTTAAATTTTTTTTTAAATTAATTTCTTTGAGCCTTAAATCAGCTGAAGCAACTTAATGCTTGTATAGCTGAACCGGCTCAATTTTGAACATTACCAGACTTTTAGAGGAGAAGAAATATCTGTTAAAGGGAGGTGCCAACCCGGGGATTCGATCCGGGAAACCTCCGATCATCATAGAGGCCCGAAAGATTGCCAGAATTTGCCAGAATAGTTCCCATAGCCGCTGAAGGAGCATGGTAGCCTCTCACGATACCCTGGCCGGCAGTCCTGGCGGGGACTTTGACAAGATCTCCTTTCCAGGGGTTTGACCAGATCCACAAAACTCCTGCAACCAGGCTGAGCTCTCTCACAACTCAGCCACGCTAATTGCCCCATAATGTTTGTTTTGAGATCTTTTTGCTACACATAGTGTAGCCACACGCCACAGGCAACATCACAATACAATTTTAACTATATACTTTTTGGTAAGTCAATTACCATCGACCTGGTGAGTATCATCGTAAAGTAAATATAGCACCAAGTTGTTTCATATACAGTAAGTTATGTTATCTTCAAAATTCATGCAACATTAATTCAGCTGTAACAAGAATCAAATACAGTTAATTCTGAAATGCATAATCTCTAATTTTCTTAATAAATTGTCTTGATTAACACCACGACACTTACTAGTTTGTATGTGCTCTTTGATACAGAGACTCATGAATGTGGTAATTCGCGCTAATTAGTTTACAAATGTAAAAGTTAACAAAGAGCCATACATACAAAACAAATGAAACAATCAATTCACTCACTGGCTTGATTTTTGAAAGGAAATAGAAAATCGTATAATGAATAAAAATAGTTCCTATTGTGTACGCGGTGTATCTTGAGTCCTTCTGGTATTTTTTGAGCGGCTACGTCTTCCTGGAGGAAGCGGCTTTAATCAACGGCCGCCATTGTTTTTGTAACTAATTTGGATATCAACAAGGCACTCTACTACCAAAAACATGCAATCAGGTATTCGTGTTCTTTCTGGGGCGAACTCAAGATAGGCTGCGGACACTAGAATAGTATATTTTTAAATCCCTCACATGCTGAAATCCTGAATTAAAAAATGACGCAATGCTCTGGTGGATAAGGAAAAAATACGAGTAAATACAAAAATGTAATATAACCAATAAAATAAAGAAAAAACAAATCATAATTAAAAACGTATAATATGACATTGATTATTTGGCCGATTAAGGCTGAACGAAGAACAAAAATGGACCTAAGGCAGAACATCCTACGTAAGTAACTAATTTTTTATTTCCTTTTATATACGTGCTGAACTTCGTAGGCGTCTTGATTTTGCTAAACTGTTGTTGAAAATTGTTGGTATGGCAAATTCAACGTGTTTTTTACAGTAGGAGTTTCCCGAGTTGGAACTTTGAACCAAACACATGCTGTTCTTGTGTCTCCTTTTTTTTTTTTCGGGATTTTATAGTCTAGGTTAAAGTTAGAATTTGTGATGACTAGATATTCGTTCATTCGTTTAATTTTTAGAATTTTGCATTATTGATATAATTTGTGTGTTGATCGGTTATTTTTTTCCAAAGAGCACTTTGATTGTTTTGTTTTGTATTTTTTGTAGGCGGTTTATATAACTTATTAGTTGAACCATATTTCACAATCATACCTTAGTTGTAATTCGATGCAAGCATAGTACAGACTTAGTTTTGTCTTATTGTTTAACGTGTCGTTAACTTTGTATAGGGCTGGAACAATTTGTCTTAATTTTCTTATTAGATTTTTTAATACGATAAAGAAATTTCCAGTTTTTCTCTAAAGTTTATCCTAAATATTTTACTTTTTAAACTTTGAGGAAGGCTTTTCTTGTATCTTTATTAAAAAAATATCCATAGTATTGCTGTTCATGTGTGAGCTACTAGCTATTCTCATGTATAATTCATTTTCCGTCGTCAATTGCTAAGCCTATAAAAATCTAATAGATTTTTGTCATATCATCGTCATTTAGATGAACTGAATGTAGTATAATATCATCAGCATATAAAACTAGACTAGTATTCCGCTGCCAAAAGTGGCCCTAGAATAGATCTTTGTTGGACACCAAATTTGACATTGTATCAAATACTAGTTGTATCTTTGATGATTTTAACTCGGTATTGCCTATTAGGTAAGTAACTTTTTAAATATTTAGAATTTTCCCTCTAACCCCAATTTTATCTAGTTTTAAAAATAAATGTACCGAAAACATTCGGCACAGTACTGTTCATATTACGTAATGTATCTACCGTGTCTTTCTTTTTTTGATATTCGCATTGATGTTTATGCAGTAGTTGAAAGCAATTTAGGAAAGTTAGTAATACAGAAAGCAATTAGTCTGAAGACAGTAGGGCAATTTATGTATAATTATTATTAGAAAACAAAAACGAGCTCGTTTGATGTTTAAGGTAAGGTTTACCTGATCCGAAGTCAAAACAGCAAAGTAACACAAATAAACTTTCCTGTAAGGTTTCACATCCACAGTGTTCCTGTACTGTTTAGTCCAGGCGAAACATTACTGCTACATTCTCATGTTTTTACAGTTTTTACCGACAACACGATAGGTCTGATTGGTTCATTCTACTTGGCTAAACGACTTCGCTGAAAAGCCATACTTTTAGTACAGACTTATAGATTAAGTAATTCAAGGTTCATGCGACTCCTTGAAAACTTGGAAACTTCGTTGCAAATAAAAATGAAATACCGGTCCCGAAGCCTTGAATATGAAATCTTGAAAAGTGGTGCGTGTATCAATAAGATGAGCGGAAAGGAGACGACTATAGTCTGTTCCACATTATGTTTGCTGGAAACTGACTGTATGACGTCATGTTTCTTTTCCACTACGAGTGCATAGACACGTAAATACCCTACTCGTAAATTGTAACAGTAACTGTGTAGAGTCTACAAGTGAGATAGACACTTGTTTTTTCATTTGTAGTGTAAGGAAATGTAGCGTCATTCAGTCAGTTTCCTGCAGACATAATGTGGAACAGACTATAGAATAATGCTGAAAAATTTAGCCCCAAACGTAGGCAAGTGCATAGCCGATATTATACACTATATTATTCTTACAATAATTTTGAAAGTTGGGATATGGTTTTAATTTTATTTACGTGTCTAATGGTGGAATACAGCAGTAAGGTTTCACCTGGAATAAACAGTACAAGAACACTGCGGTAAGTGAAACCTTACAGGTTTATTTGTGTTACTTTGCTGTTTTGACTTCGGATCAGTTAAACCTTGCCTTAATCATCAAACGAGCTCGTTTTTATTTTCTAATTCGTGATACTTTGACATACCAAGTTGGTTTTCTGTTTCAGTGCAAGTCTTTCTTTTGGAAGTTGGTTTCTCCGCAGCTCTCTTTTAGCGGCTTTGTTCTTTATTTCGAATCATGGCCACTAAACTAACTGTCCCGCTCTACAACGATATTAGGGGGGGGGGGGGGGGCTACACAAAATGGCCGCCACGTCTGGTTCATTTCGTCGAGGTCTGTTCTTCGAGGTAACAACTTTGTACGGTGCGACGCGACATCTATTGCTGGCTAGTGGCGGTTTTCGAAATAATTTAAATTTTTACGTAGATTTTGGTGGCAAATTTTTTATTATTTATAAGAGTATTTTTAAATGGTGTTTAAAAATATCACTCAGCCACAGTTAAGCTATTTCACTGCGTTTCCAAAAAAAAGCAACACGTTCGTAGGCAGTTTGTACGGTGGGTGTCGCCCTCGGTTGACAGAATGCGGCAACTCCATCGCATCAGCGGCACTTTCGGCGGCCATATTGCCAATCCAGTCTCGTAATGCTATTTTTCATTCAAGATCCGGCCAGCACTGTAGATAACCCTGTTCTAATATAAGAAATCAGGGACAGTGACGTAAAACTATTATAAACCATTTTGTAATAAGGATAATGCTACTGCTTCGCGTTTTCTGAAAGTGCGGGTGAATTGTTGGCTCACCAGCATAGTTAGCACATGTTTGATCTTCAGTCTACGCCTTGCGTCTGGCGTTTGCTGATTGGCATTGTTGCATGGAAATAAGGTTTAAAACAATGTACAACAATAAAACGGATCGTTCGTAACTCCGGAACGGGGTGACCAATTGAAATGTCTATTTCTATAAAGGGCACACTTCCGGAAGTAGATCTTTCAAATGAGCTAAGAATCAGCTTTCTACGACAAATGGTTTAGTCTGTAGAGACCATTGTATAAACGTGTCCAAAGTCCATCGCCATCACCACCACCTAAGACAAAAATGAAACTCACGATTCCAGCTGAAGTCCAGGTCTTCAATGAATGTGACAAATCGGAAAATAATAATGGCAGGTAAACGTGTTCACCAAGTCCCACAAGGCTTATATACTAAATTTCAGTGAAAAATGTTGATCGACGGCGGAAAAATTTAAGCTTTCAAATTTCGGCTTTAACATGGGAGACCGAGGTCGAACTTTACAGTAACGGTACCGCCTTTACTAATAATCGCTTTTAGTGCTTTTTTGTATAGGTCTAATGACTTGCTTTTTCTTTTGGACTGTATAAGGTGTTCCATTAAAAAACCGCCGTGTCGTGTAGACTTTTTTAACTATGGCGTTCCTTAGAATATCAAGAATTTCTGTTGAAGTATCGTGTATCTAGTAATGTTCTACCCATTATGCACTACTTTTTCCGTAACGATGTGCAATTCATATATATCTTTATTATAATATCGGAGGCCGGCTAAAAGGAAAGCCTAAAGGAAAGCCTAAAGGAAAACCACTTCTCCCCTCCTCGCGCCCGCATTGAAAATGAACGCTCCCACTCTACCTGCAGGCAAAAAGGAGCCAGGCATGAGTGGTCGATCAATCTGAAAAGTCGTCGGGAAATGTCCCGGGAAATGTGACCGGCCCCGTGCATAGCACGGGCTTCCTCTAGTATTGACTATAAACTAACAATTTATTTGCTCTATAATCTATAAATTCATTAATTAATCCATGAGAGGTTCAGTCATGAAAAGTACAGACAAACTTTAGACAAAATTCAAGCTTCAAAAATGATTTTTTTTTAGTTGTATTATCAATCAAGTTTCTTATTTCGTACAGTAAAGTATAATAATAACTAGCCACATCGTTCACTCCGTTGCCGTCGTCTCGCTTCGCTCGAAGAGGTTTGCATGAACAAACTATGACGTCATGAACAAACACCATGAGGGTAAAAAAAATACTTTGACGTTATTTTTATGGCTTTTTGTGTATTTGAGGGTCATAATATCAAGTTAGACATGAAAATAGGCTTAACCGAAGCTCAATTTAATTCTTTCATTTAGTCCTACTCCCATCTTTGTACGTGCCTTAGTTCCAGAGGAGTAGAGGTACAAACACGCACGCACACACGCAATTAGTATTTAGCATATAAATTTTGCCGTGTGTCTGTGTAACGTAATTTAATTTAACTGCTAAACGAGTATTCTGGATTGCATTTTAAATATCCGTAAATTAACTCCAACAGCCTTTCCACCAGTTTACTGCACGTGCTTCATTCTTGACCGTTGCCCCAATCCATTCTTGCTGCACGATCTGAAAATGCAAGAGTGCTAGTGCACCACGTATTGACAGGGTGTCGTACGAAACTCTGAAGGCGCTGTCGTATAGAGAGAAGGAAGGGCTAATTGCTCTGTTCCAGGGCATCCTTGATCGAGCAGAAAATCCGGCATCGTGGATGTATACAATATTGGTTCCCGTTCATAAAGCGGGTAGCGATAGGTCGTGTCTTCTGAATTACAACCCATTGCGCTTCTCTCGTGTTTACGAAAGTTTTTGAGCGTATGCTCATCCGGCGCCTGAGCTGGCATGTCCAATATTTTGAGTGTCTAGCGCCTGTTCAATTTGGGTATCGGCCAAGCAGGGGTGCAGGGGCACAGGGACAGATGGTGCTTGCCATCTTTCTGGATATAAAGGCTGCTTATGATTCAGTGTCTATTAGTTGGGTAGCGGCTAGTCTTGTACGCATGGGAGCAAGCCCGAAACTTACGCGGACTATTGTTTCCCTCTTGGGGAAGCGAAAGTTTGTAACGCGTGTGGGTGGGTTCTGGTCGTCGGAATCGGAAACAGATAGAGGGCTCACCAGGGAAGTTGTCTTAGTCCGACGCTCTTTGCGATTGCAGTTAATGATGTTCTTGTGGAGTTGTGGGTTTCGGCTAACACAGTGTGTTATGCTGATGATGTTGCCCTGTGGTTTGTGGATACTGATCTTTGTCTCATGGCTAAGCATGCCCAGCGTGATAGCGTGTCGTCTTTCTGACAGAGGGTTACAGCTGGCTCCAGCGAAAGCTGAAGTCGTTGTCTTCTCGTGTCTGCGGAATGCGCTGCATATGGAGCCAACCTTGGTGGTTGGAGGCATCCTTGTCAAACCCAAGCGTCAGGTAAAGTATATGGGAATGTTGCTTGATTTGGAGTTGTCTTGGAATGCTCATGCGACCAAGCTGCTGGCCTTTGTCCAGTTCCGGACTGCTGTACTCTGAGCTATGACCAGGGGTGTGTATGTCACCTGCGGAGCACTGCTGGCGGTGTACAGGACTTTCATTAGGTCGGGGCTAGACTACCATTTACCGTTTTGTGTAGCCCTCCACGACATGTTAGAGCACTCCAGACACCTGTGAATGAGTGTCTACGAGTTGTGTCTGGCTGTTTGGCCTCTACGGCAGTGTAGGCTCTTTGGTTTGAGTGTGGGGAGCCCCCACTTGAGTGCCGAACCGGTGAGCTCCTCGCTGTTCTGTGTGTTCGCAGCTTGAGTAGGACCCAGTTGGTGCAATTCTAGTTGACTATGGGCGGTTGAATAAGACACGTAGTCTACTGGGTGTAGCTGGGCTCGGTGTGTCGGGATTGCTCCAAGTCTCGGATCATGTCTTTGATGTGGCCTGGGCGCGTGCAGTCAGCCCCTGGACTTGGTGCCCAGAGGCACTCAGGATTTTTCAGCCGGTGCATGTTGCCTGTGACGTGTATTGTGATGCTTCGTACATTGCAGCGGCGAAAGTTGGAGGGATTGGAGTTTGCATTCCGTGCCTGATACTTATGCTGAAGCGAAGGGGGCGTGAGGTTACATCTAATGCGGTGTGTGAGATGCTGGCTGTCTTGGTGGCTTTGAATGTGGCTCTCAATCTCAGTCTTCCGTCCTTTGCAGTCTGCACGGACTCTTTGTCTTGTGTGGAGGGCCTTCATCGCTCTTTGAGGCAGCTTGATGTGAGCGATCCCCTGGTGTACACGGTTGGCGGGAAGTTTTGGGTAGCTTTGCGGGGAAGCTTAGTGACCTTTCGGTGGGTACAAGGAGATAGTGGAATTGAGGGCAATGAGCAGGCGGATGGCCTGGCGTGGGAGGCTGTACCAGATAGCGTACAGCAGCTGCGGCCCATGCTCTCAGCCAGGGCCAGGAGTTCGTTAATACAGGAGTGGTCTCTCAAGCAGTGGCATGATAAGTGGTGTGAGGCGACGACGGGCCGCTCTCTGTTCCATATTCAGCCAGTTTGTGGCCCTCAGCTGGTCATGGATCGGCTGGACTACAGAGAGGCAAGGCTGCTTTCGCGGTTGTGGACTGGGCATTCGCTCCTGCGGGGGCACCAATACCGGTTTGGGTGGGTTGATACCCCTACCTGTGTTGTGTGTCATGTCGACATGACACCGGAGCACTTCATTCTCGTTTGCCCGCTGTTTCACCTCCAACGGGAGGTGCTGCACCCCTGGGTACAGGACTGCCGAACGATCCAGCTCCTACTGGCTGCGACCCCAGGGAAGGGTACACTGCGAAGGCTGAGGATTGCTGCCAAATTCTGCATGGTAACAGGTGTACAGGTTTAGCGGGTGCGTATGGCTCACTCCCTCCTCCTCGACGTAGCTGGCTGCCCACGGCTGAGCCGGGAGAATGGTGCTCTGTTAGCGTGTGGTTGCAGTGCTCAGTGCTACAAGTGCTTCGTGTGTGTGCTCTCTCGTTCTGTGCTGTTCTGTAGAGGGTGAGTGCCGGCCTGCAAACACGTGTGTGTGTGCTTCAGTCTTGTACACAGTGAAGGGATCAGTGGTCAACGGTGATTGATTTTGTGTTAGTGGATTTTTGCCACAGTGCTTCGGGGCAGCGGTGCCCCAAGGATGCATGGAACTTCTCCTAGATGGAGGAGTCATGGGGGTGTTTGTTGGTCAAGGTGTCTTGTACACAGTGGATGGACCAGGGTAGTTTGCAGGTCTTGGATTTTGGGGTGTTGTGTGTGATATTTTGGTTTTGTTGCATGTGTCCGAGATGCTGTTGTGTGGCTCTGTTAATGTTTATTACTGTATTAGATGAGTAGGGGTCCTACTCCTACCAAGGCTCCTAGAAATAAAAATGAAATGAAATGAAAACTTCGAGGCTTACACGAAAAAAATACGTCAACGTCACGTATTGTTTTGTGGTTGTTGCTGATTGTTGCAAACGGCCATTTTTCGTTAATTTGGGGCATTTAGGACCTAAATTTGATTTTAAGAATACGCTTAAGAGAAATTTGGAGAAATTTCCTTTCTTCCAAACCCTTTCTCCAATTTTTTGACGCCACAATTTCAAGAGGAGTAGAAGGGCACACATACAAATAAATAACACTGAACGATTTTATTTATGTTTCCTCCGACATTAAAAAGATTCAATTTATGCTTGGTTGGTTGGGTGCTTGGTTGTTGGTTGAGGATGATCATCTTCTCCTCTGAAAGTAGAAGGCTACAAATATGAAAAGTTTGTCGAAAGAAAGGAAATTAATCCGTTCTTGTGTAGGCGTATTTTCAAAGTTCGATCTGGGTCTTAAATGAACCATTTGCAACAATCACCAACAATCACCCAACAGTACTTCAACAATACTTGATGTCATGATTATTGCCAATTTTTTTTCAATGGTCTGGTGGCAACGACCAACGAGGAGCGAGTCAATAATTTATTGTTCTCAGTAACAATCAGTAAACACGCGTAGCTTGGCGCAGTATTATTTTATTACCCGTTTTAAACTTGGGGAGTCATTCATCGAGAGCAAATCTAGGACAAGAGAATAATCTTTTAGAATTAACACAAAGACAGAAAAAAATTAAATGCTAAATACTAAATTACGTGTCGAAAATATATTGACACCAGCAAAGGGTGCCAAGAATATTTTTACGTCTGCATCTGTATCATTTCAAACGGCAATATTCGAGCATTTGTGTTTACGTAAATTCATCAGCCGGCTCCTTCGTTTTTTGTTCTAAAACACGAGGAGGTTTGGATACGAGTTACTGCATTAACTAACTTGCATAGGCCTAACTTGCATTCAAATTAAGGCGTTGTCACTCGACGTTCTGCAGCTGTTTCCCCAAGTGAGGGGTCATCACAAAGAGAAGTGATGGAAAATCTGTACTGAGCAGGACGTAAAGAAAAAAATTCTTAAAATAATTGAAACAAGAAAACCCATGTAAAGTGTAGTGCTACCAAAGATTTCAAGTGATGTGTGGTTCTTAGTGGTTACATTGATTCCAGTCACGATTCTGAGGAAATGTTTGCGCTGATTGAGTGAGCGAAGCGAACGAAATCAGCGTTCGTCATTGGAAACATCACTTTTTCCTAAATACATGTAGTACGTATACAGGCCAAATATTTATTCATAGTGAAAATGACCGACTTTCTACGTTGGATAAAAGGTCATGTGCCCCAACACATAGCATGGTATAGATACAGAATGCTAACATTATAACTCTGGAATGACATTATTTGACCATTTTTAGTTTTGTTTACCGTTTGTATTATGAACTGATGGACTATGAAAAACACACACTTTATTCGGTTTACTTCCATGTGAACATTTGCTTGATCATTTATGATGGGAGTGTCTGTCAGCACCATATGAGTTGCAACAAGAAATCTCCTCGAGCGAAGCGAGACGTGGCCGAATGAGCGAGCGAGCGCAAGCGAGCGACTCGGCTAGTGTTAGATAATTTATTCAGTAATAATTACACATTCATCGAACAATATGACAAATAGGGATGTTTTTAAAGTCAGCGGCTTGCTTGCTGAGTGCTGAGTTTGCTTGGTCTCGGCTTCCTTTGCTTTTCCCATTTTCACGCTGAGATTAAAAACGACGTTATTTGAAGTTTACTAAGCACAAACATGGCCGACAGCAACAAAATCAGTTATTATATCTCTTTTCTCTGTTTTATCGCATTATTAGTAGCGTTTAAGATGATGAGATTAAAGACTAAGCAATTGAGCAGCTGCTGGCAGCTATCAATATCGTACTTATCACGCACATATCATGTAGATTTATCGCTTGTATGATGATTGTTGCCGATTGTTGCTCTGTGGCAATGGCGTATGCGCACATCGTGCCCCCTTATTGGTTGCGTAAGCTCAGCGAACTCTGCACCCTTTTTCCTCACTTACTTGGCTCGCCAGCGGCTACCAAGCCGCTGACTTTAAGAACGACGGAAAAGTTTCTCTGCGGCAAGCGGCTTGAATTAAAAAACGGGAAAGCTTGCCTCGCTTCCAAGCGGCTCGCAAGCCGCTGACTTTAAAAACATCCCTAATGCGTGCACGAAGTCAAGATGGCTTGTATGCGCACCGAATTAAATTCAGAAAAGTAAAAACATATCCATTTTCTCAAGTCACAGTTTGAACCTTACATTTTATACATTAGCACACTTAATAATGATAATAATAATAATAATGCACTTTTTGTATAAATGTATACAAATTCCGCATTTGTTACATTTTCTGTTATATTACAACTGCAAACCTATTTCTGTCCAAACCTTGGGACTTCCTGAAAGATTTTACACTTTTGAAGCCATTTCAAATCAGTTTTATTAAAACGCCGTGAAAACTCGTATGGTTGGTGGTTGGCATGAATTTGGCCATCATTGGTCTTTAACCTAAGGTGAAAGAAGTGACTTGCGGAGTTTTAGGTGTCGTATTGCATTTAGTCCTTTTAGTCGAACAGTAATTTCTGGTTAATCTTCCTGAATACTGATAACCAATACGATGGTAATGATGTGTTATTCAGTCAGAATCCTGACAGCACAATTTCATTAATTTACGAACTTAAATATATATATGCAGCATAGAATACATGTGGGAAATTTGAAACAAAGACAGACAGACACAGACAAAAAGTAAAATAGACAAACACCAGCATGGTATTCGAGGCTTCGTTGCTGTGCTTCACATAGCGCATCACTTAAAAACTATACAAAATGTGAATTATGTTTATCTAGAATTAGGTAGCTGTACTTGAAACTACGTGACGTTATTGAGTGGTTATGCCTTCACTGGATTAATTATTTTGTGTCCCTTAGGAACCTACAGTCCAACTAATGGTACTGCCTGGATCTGTGGCTTCGACATCCGACGGCAAACCAACAAAGCTCGTGCATCGATGGGATTCTGCCCGCAAACAGCCATGTACTTTCCAGAGCTGACTGTGGAGCAGCACTTTAATTTTTTTGGCAGAGTAAGAGCCATTTTGTCGATGTTGCTATTTTGCTTTGATCGTTGTCATTTGCTACATAGTGTTACCGAGCCATTCTTCTTGTAAGACGACTAGTATTTATTTGATATCTTTCTTATGTAACCAGTATCATGATTGGGGAAATGGATATCAATTGAGTATTATAGTAGTACGATTTCCTCAATAGGCAGAGGGCAA
Source organism: Lithobius niger (assembly GCA_023313725.1). NCBI lineage: Eukaryota > Metazoa > Arthropoda > Chilopoda > Lithobiomorpha > Lithobiidae > Lithobius > Lithobius niger. The sequence goes on from JAHWFP010242472.1 coordinate 103,108, forward strand.
TTCATTTTTAGACCACAGTTTACTAACTTTGATTAAAAAGAAGTTAAAATAGTGAATGCAAGAAGAAAATGATGTCGTAAACCTATTTTCCAGAAAACCATGATTGTTTCTCTTAGTTCCAAGATTACTGGAATCATTGTTTATAGGATGGTGGCTCCACAGCTCATTAATTCTATCTCATTCCGAACTCTTCCAAACATACAGAGAGGCAGCCCAATGCTTACTCCCTCGTTGGCTGCAGCTGCCTTTATTTTCATTTGTCTATGTAGCTAGTGTATTTCTGATCCTACGGTTGGTGGCTTGCATTGTGGATTCTTCTGGCATCAACACTTGTGGACTAAAGTTCGACTTATAGGGGCGGGTGTGTGGTGAACTGGGTAGTGTCGTGATAGTTGATGTAAAAGCAGCAGACATTTTATTGGATGGTATGTGAATTGTTTTCGTCTAGATGTCTACACGCTGTTACCAACTGCAGTCCCCAGATGCTATGAGGGCATTCATGGAGAAAAGACAACGCCTAAGTGGATGCCGATAGCTTAAGCAGTGTAGAAAAGCAAGCAAATCACTCAGCTGCGTGTCAGCTGCTGTATTCACAGCCCGCGAGCTCTAAATCGCGTTTATGTTTATTGCTGTTCGTGTGAAAGCTTAGAGAGAAACGTGATGGTCACTCGACAATATGTAATAGTTATACCGCCCCTGGCAAACTGCATCGGATTTATCATCCGAGGGGCGATATCCCGCACACGGCTAATCTGCGAGAACTACGCCAAGGTGACGTCGAGGCCGAAAGCCGAGATGCCATCGAGACGCAGTTTGAGCAGATTGGCCATGTAAGGGATATCGCCCATCGATTCATAAATCCGATACAGTTCGCCCCTGGTAGTATAACTAATTTATCGCATATGGTCCCTAACTTTCGAAATGAAAAACAAAATTGTTGGGGTAAGTGAAAAGTTTGCTTTCATAGCTGTGTTGTTCATGCAAACATTATGTCGTCACGTTTGCATAATTTGATGCAGTAAGGTTTGCGGTCAATACCACTTGAGCGGTAGGGCGTTTTGTGTCTTGAGGGTGGGATTTTCTTTTTAAAAAGGGTGTAGGAGAAACGCTTTTTTTTTAATTCAACGGACTGATGTGTATGATCGTGGTGCATATCATGGAAACTTCAGCATATAAAAATCACGTTGTTTAGCTTACAGTCACGTTATGTGATATTACCCTACTTTACTGCATGCATCCATGTCACCACACTTTAATGTGGCGATATCCAATATCACCACACTTTAATGTGGCGATATCCAATATCACGCACTGTAAAGTGTGGTGATATGGGATATACCGCTGATCGTTTTTAGCATTGTGAAAGTTGGGAACCATGTGATAAACTACATTACGCAAATTAGACAATGTGGTGCAAGCCACACTATATAACAGCACGAACAATTACGTGCAATTTCATTTGAACAATTACGTGCTAATTATCATGTTTACGTGCGTGCTTTTGCGCAAGGGAAAGCAGCAAAGTGGCCACTCGTAAGAAGCAGTACATGGTCCGCCATTTTCCTATGCCATTATGCATTTCGACAAACCCGGCTTCCGCGTTCCATTATGCGGTGGGTGATTTTTTCTAATTTTAACTGATCGAGAGGACTGCACCTTGAACGAACGATTTGCTCGTGACTTTCCATTTGACCTTTTGACGTTGACAAACAAGCGGATGCGGATAAGCAGTAAAATTCCTTTCAAAGGTCGTGTCACGCATCCTCTCTATGCGTTGTGCGCGGTCTGTAGCCCACCCCTGACGGGAGCTTTCATGGTCACACGGACCTCCACATGTCACGTCACCTGTTTGATAACTTTCGGGTTTTTCGTCACTTTACCTATAAACTAGGAGGCAAGTTTTAGTCTCGATTTGGTGCAAATAATGGGTGTCTTTACGACCTTGCCGTATTTCTATATTCTTCCTTACATTTGCTACATCTTCACCTTGGCATACATAATTTCATTTTTTTTACAGGATGCTGGTGAGTTTAACAAATGAGGTAGGATAGATGGGAAAATACAATATACTGACATTATTGGACTAATGCCGGGTTACAAATTAATTATCTTTAGTGTAACCAGATGAGACTTTCACCGAGACACAGGAGTACGAATTACTTTGACACCAAAAGAGTCTGGATATTGTATTCGAGTTCTGGACCCCACTGTTGAGCTGGAATTGCCCGGCTGGTTGGAGCCCGGCCCCTAGCTCTGCCTGCAGCAAAAAAGAAGGGTTTAGATACCGGTCTTCAGTATAACTTACAGTTCCAGTGCTGCTAATACGAGAATGCAGTTCCGCAGTTCACATCGGAATCTCGTAGAGCCTACTTTTCTGCGCGAATTGGTTCAGTCTGGAACTCACTTTCCAACTTGACCATCACGAGCACCTCTGTGGCTCTTTTCATACAACACTTAACCCAAGCGATACTTTGCAACTTTGTGGAAAGACCTGAGCATATCCTCCTGGCTCCATGAAGAGACCGTTAGCTTTTCGTGTTTCACAGAACATTTCCTTAGCACAGTGTTGGTGTAAGTGGATCCAGGCCCCTTCCTCCTCGTAAGTGCTTAATGGTGGGAAATAGTACTGTACTTATTATTATTATTATATTGCTCTACCCACAAGTTCGTGTTAATAACAGAGCAATTTGTAACTGCTATCTCTGCTGATAAGCACTACTTGCTTTGAACTTGTGAGGCCGAAGTCTGCTGCGGAAGGTTATTTTGGCTTTAAATCCGTGAAACACCTTGCGGGTAGAAAACCGTAGAACCTGAACACGGTGTTTGGAGTCGAGTGTAGTAAGGGTGTGAGAAAGTGGATGAAATATAATTGGATCACAAATAAAGATTAAACTATGTTCTATTTAAACCTCAATGTGTGTATGCCTGGACAGAATATGGATTTTTATAGTAGCTGGCTCACAATGAACTGATAAAGCTATGTACTGCTTGTCTTACCTAGCAATAGTTCCATGTCCAAATGGCTTTACAATAACATGATCTATAAACCTACCTACAAACAGAGCATTCATGGTAAGAGAGTTCACTGTGAGAAGTTTTCATCAAAAAGGACGATTATTTGTTGAATGCAGTATTATTATTATAATTATTTTTCCAAACTGCAATCCTTAAAGAGTGCCTCATTGATTGCATTTCTTTAGTTGAAAGGTCTCCATGGAGACATTTTGGAGAAGGAAGTGGATACCCTCTTACACAAATTAAAGCTTTGGAAAGAAAGAACCAAGCATGGTCGGCAATTGTCTGGTGGAATGATGCGTCGTCTGCAACTTGGGATGGCCGTGATAGGACACGTTGAGGTACGTATTTCCAATACAGTAAGTGTTGCATTAATTAGACCTCCCTTAGTGCACTCTTTTTCTCGTATTTTTTTGACTTTAAAAAAAATGTATTGTTCAAAATCTCTGGACTCGGTTACGCAGTTCTAGAATGTGTAAATGGTTCCGATGCTTTTGGATACAGTGAGTAACACTAGACGAATATGTAAGGAACTGTGCCTTCTGCTCCAATCCTGCTTATTCTGGTAAATAGTTAAGGCTTTGGGGGGGATCAGTTTAGGTCGATGACAAGCATATGCTGCCACAGCATTTTTTACTCGATCCTTTGTTGTACGCTTTAGCACATATTTGACAATTAAGTGGTTTCTCGCTGGTATGTACACATGTTGTTTCCAGTTTGCTGTATTATACTGCACAGTTCTACAATTCCTTTACGTCATTTATTCTGGTGGCTCGGTTGCAGCGCACGGGCATGTTTGTACCTGGTTTTTTTTTTGTAGCTGGCAGACATTATTGTTTTTATGATTGTTAGAGCAGTGTTTCCTCCGATATATTATTTTTTCTCCCTTTGTTCCGCTTTCCGAAATTTCCCTCTTCACCTTTTACCCCTCCCCCCTTCCCACCTTATTTATTTATAGTCCTCAGTGTACTCCTTCCTGTAAAACCATAAGCTGTACAGGCAAGTATTACAATTAAGTATGTGAGTGTTCTGATCTGGTCCACATGGTATGAGAACGGGTCGTATTTAGCAACAAAGACGCCGATTGTGATATTCACATTTGGTAGCAAGATGGACCACGTGCATTCGGTGTATTGTGTAGTCAAAATTATTTAAAGGTATATTCCTCCCAGTTGGCTTTCACGTATGGCTCAGGTTTGCAACATTTACTTCAGACTTACTTTGTACAGGATGCTCGAATATAGTGCGAAGGTATGTCCTTTTAAGTTAAACCATGTACTTTAACAGATATATTTACCGAAACAGCAAGCTTCAGTACATTTTATAGTCCTGGCTCTTTGGTTCAAGGCATAAATGCCTTTCTTATGCTGAACATATCTTTATATTTACGGATGAATCATAGTCAGATTACTATTAGGCATTTAAGTTGGTACACACGAAATATGAAAGACCTAAAAATATATAAAGCCCTTCAAAACTAAAGGAATTGGTTATGCACATTCGTAATTTCATTAGCAGTAACGAGTAAATCTTGACTATAAAAAAACATTCGCATTTATAACGAGTTTGATTCCCACTTCTTTACGACGGAGCATTTCTGATTGGGACTAACGAATTATTGAGAAAATTAGAATCAACTTCTGAGAGTTAGATAAGGCACGAGAATAACACGTCTATCATTAAGCTAACAGACAATATTTTTCTTATGAAAAGGCTACAGGCAACCGCGTTTAATACCTTCACTGGAAGTTCGATTGTGGGTCTAGCGGAACATGATTTTGTATACATAGACACAATGATGTAAAAACGTGAACAAATTATTAATCCATATTGGAACAGAAATAAGGATGCGATATTTTATAAGTTTGAGATACATACGTGGCGTGTAAATAATGGAGTTATGTCGAATTATGTCGAAAGAAAGTCTATAGTATTGCAAAGTGAATTTCAATACAAGGAATTATTATTCTGCACATAAAGAGTTTTTTTTAAACAAATTCCAGTGTTTCTCTTTCTTCATTTTCAGTTTATTGTGTTAGATGAACCGTCATCGGGTATGGACCCGCAATCCAGACGTGTGATGTGGGATTTATTACTTGAAGCACGGAAGAAATGCAGTATTTTATTAAGCACACACAACATGGAGGAAGCGGATGCCCTTGGAGATCGAATTGCCATAATGTCTCATGGCAGAATTGTGTGTTGTGGCTCTCCTATGTTCCTTAGGAAACTGTATGGTAAATACCACATAAATGCCAAAATCCTGAAAGGTGTTCTCTGATCTCGTATAAATCCTTAACAATGCTCGTTTCTGCTGTGAAGAAAAGATGAGCACTGTGAACTCACTCGTATGCATATTTATTCAAACCCGTTCAAATGGTTCTCTGAATTACTCTTGTACAATATAAGTCACTTAGTTTAAAACGTGTGGTCTTTTCATTCGGCATTTCCCCTCTTGGAGATTTTCTGTCTTGCATTTTCCTTGTCAACTCTGTTCCTGTGGTATTTTTTTGTGCAAATATGACGACAAAAATATAAACCCACAACAAAAACGGACGTAATGAATTATTCCTGTAGCTGATGTTATGATTTTGTAACAATGGCCTTGTCAGAACAATTACACTGCTTCACCCAATGTAACGGCAATTTAATGGGCTAACTCCCACGTTTACTTCTAATGAAATAACTACCTAGATGGTTGGCAGGGGACCAATCCCATTGACTGTAACAGGAAACCTATCCAGTATTGCCAACACTTATTGTTTTTTAACCTGTGATGTTACCGGCACCCAGTGCTTCCTTTCCTCACTTACAGAATTTCCCTGAGTAAAAACAACATTTCCCCTTTTTTCCCATGTGCAAATGAAAATTTCCCTCTTTGCTTCCCGTATTTAATTTCCTTTCAATACACTACACTACACACTACACTACACTACACACTACTGATTTGTAATATTTCCTAATTATAAAAAATTATGGGGCCATTTTGATGGCACAGCTGAGTGCCATCATAGGGACAATACGTTTCCTCGACCATTGGCCAATGTGACAAAATAATGGTGGGCCAACCGTTGGATGCTGTGACGTTGGGTCAACCATTAGCCAACTGATCAATGCTTCTTGGGAGGAACGCCAACTATTGACGTGAACAGAATAGAAAATTTAAATGGCCACTTATCTTATTAGAACTAGTCCTCCTGCCGTTACTGCCGTACACATCAGGACAGCCGCAATTTTAGAGATTTTAGTCTTAAAGACGAGAAATAAACACTAACCAAATTGGAAATAAAAAAAAATCACAAGGAAACGGGTAAATGAAGCAAGCAGTCTGCATTAAAGACTGGCCTTGTGAGGATACACAGTACACTAATTTGAGAAAGAAAGAAAAGACAACTAGGGACTCGAAACCAGGACATCCCGTTTACTAGCCGGGCACTCTAACCACTGCGCTACCGGGGCGGGTACTGGCTACAGGCTCCAGCCAAGCTAAGTAGCTGTTCAATCTTTCTCAGTGGTAACCTAAAGATCACAAACATACATACAAAAGGAGGGAAAGCAACATGTGCTTTTTGGCCTCCACACTAGAAATAATGCAAGTAGTAAATAAAGAAAGAAATCACAAACCCACGCAGTGGTTAGAGCGCCCGGCTAGTAAACGGGATGTCCTGGGGTTCGAGTCGTAGTCGGGGCAGTTCTCTTTTCTTTCTTTCTCAGACTAGTGTATCCTCACAAGGCCAGTCTTTAATGTAGACTGCTTGCTTCATTTGGAAATTGGGGTTGGGTAAGGGTTTAAAATGTTAAACACGTTTTTGTTGGGAGTAAACGCTAATGTGGGCTTACGGGAAGTTTCGAGAAAGTTGAACTGGATGGAGAGAAGATCGCGAGTTACTAGAGAAATCCAAACTTGCAGATAAAACACAGACTTTCCCCATTTTTTCCCTTTTCCCTCTTTAATATATTTTTTTCGCTTTGAAGAGCATTTTTCCCCTAAAAAGGGAAAAAATCCCTATAAGTGGAAGCACTGCAGGCACCATTGTTCTGACCTCTTTACACTGATTCCTAATCTGTGTGATGTTGCTGCATTAATGTCCCTGTACAACCGCTTCCACCAATCTAATGTACGCTGAATCCCATCACGCTGGTGCGACCAGTCTGCAATATTTCTGTATTTTCACTCGCAGTTTATTTTATTCGATGAGCCGTCATCTAGTCTAGATTCAAAATCCTGAGGAATTATTGCCTGAAACGTGAGATAAATGCCGCATTTTGCTAAGCCCTTAACAACACGTAGGAAGCAAAATAATGGTCTCTGAGACGGAATCACCATTTTATCATATCATTTTAAAGAGTCCTGTCATAAAATTATAAGACTTTTTTAGTACCTGGAGAGATTGTATATGGCTGAATGTTAATGAAATACTGCTCTGGTGAAAAATTATGCTTAAGTATATTTAAAATTAATGTTAGTTCTTTTTTGTCTTTGTTCACTAATGTCAAGGTATAAGACGTCATTAAAATGGAGAAAGTGTAAAGATCAGCAAACTATTTTATGTTATTGTGTTATAGGTGGAGATGATTACATTATGAAGGTGACGAAAGTGATTGGCTGTGACAGTAACAAAGTGCTTGAGGCTGTGCGTCAACATGTGCCGTACGCTACCATTGACAGGGAAACTCATACAGAACTTAGCATAATATTGCCAATCACCCATAAAATGACGTTTCCAAACCTTTTTGAATATCTCGACAACAATACGGATGAACTTCAAATCAGTAGCTTTGGCCTTAGTACCATTAGTCTCGAAGAAATTTTTGTCAGGTAAGATCCAGACACAGTTTATGGCGAGGAAAGGTCCAGTGGAGTGAAAAGTATGACTTTAAAATAAGGAACGACCCTCCTCCTGTAACGTCCAAGAAAAATCAACTTTGCCCTATCTTTTTTGAGGAAGTAAAAAATCTAAAAAAAAACCTGCTTGAAAAAATTGTAGACTACTGCATTTTCTGGCCACCTAATAGCTTATTTCCAATTGGTTGTTTGTATGTCTATAAGTGGCACAGGTTGCCTTTTGTATTGGAAAAATACTTTTAAATGATTAGTTTAATGACAAGAAAAAAAGCTTTCCCATGAACTTTACAAAAGACATTGCCATTCACCAAAAGTACTTTTCCCTTAATTCGTTTTATGTTAAGTGCAACTAAGTGAAACTAAAATGTTGTTTTCAATAACGGTTTCTCGGGTTTTAAATGACTTAAGAGTTCATTTCTGTATTTTTGTCAGTATTCCTGCTTCTCAGAAGGTGTTGTACAGCCTCGAAATTCCTTATCCTAGCACATTATCTCTGCTCCGTCACAACTAAAATGTTGTTTCCAATAACGGTTTCTCGGGTCTTAAATGACTAAGAGTTCATTTCTGGATTTTTGTCAGCATTGCTGCTTCTCAGAAGGTGTTGTACAGCCTCGAAATTCTTTATCTTAACACATAATCTCTGCTCCGTCACAGCTAAAGCTTGGTTTGAAGTTTGAAAGCATGGATTTAGTTTTGGATTCTTAAGTGGGAGGCCCTTTTTTGAGGTTATTATTCGGCTCCATCAATACTTATTCTATCTTTACGCAATGTTTTTGCTCAGATACCTCTTCTTTTCTAATGCTATCTTTTTATAGATTGTCATTTATTTTTAAAGGGTGAACGACTTAGCCGAGAGAAACAGACAGAGTACACTCGAATTTTCGTCTGACGAAAATGCGTGGCCAAGGGATGTTGATAGCCATCAACAGCATGACATGCCAGCAAAAGGTAATGAACGAAATAAAATGCTAATGTTTGACATCGACAAATAGCTATTACGTAAGAATTCTAACTGCTAACCTATTCACATTCATACAGGACTTTTAAGTGAACATTTACCAAACGACAACTACCAAACAAGCCACTTTTTTAAGTCACACAATAAAGTTACTGTATTTAGCAAGCTTTAGCTTTTTAAGCATACCCAGCCTTGGTCGCGGCGCTGGGAGAGAAGGACAATTTTGCTAGGTGAATCAAAACGGAAATTCCTAGGTCCTCGAACCAAGGACCATCATGAGATGGTCTTGCTAACCAAGCGGCCACCCCTCTGTATTTCGCCGCCTTGCCCCACTGTATTTTTCAAGCTTTAGCTTTTGCCGCACACCCAGCCATAGCCGTGACGCCAGATGGAGAGAGGGCCAATTTTGCTAGGTAAATCCCATCGGAAATGCCTAGGTTCTTTTAGATGGCACAATCGACATGAGCACGAGACATCACAGGGACCTTCTGTTCCCGAAAATGCCAGGGGTGGCTGAAGACCGGATTCGAAGCGGGACCTCTGGCACATGAGACGGTCGTGCCAACCATCAGTCACCTTGCCCCCTTTGTATTTAGCAAGCAATGACAGTATCCAAAATACTGCATCAGAATAATAATCACCCAATATTTGTCTGTCACAACATGAAAAATATTTGGTATTGCACCGTGAATTACAAATAAACACTAACGCCAACACAAGCCAACCCTGAAGCGTGGCAGAAAGGCATACAAAATCCATGCATTAAAACTCCTACACATAAAACTGAATAATAAATGGAATCATTATCTTTTACTATCTGAAAATACTTACTTCAGTAACATTGACTAAAATCTCTTATTTTGTGCTTTTAAATGCCCAACTTTTAAAATAAATTATTCTAGTTTAATTTGATATAGGGGTGTGCGGTTTTAATATTTTGGGTTCGATTCGATTTCGATCGATTTTGGGGAAGAACATCTCGATTGCGTTTATTATTCGATTTCGAAATTCTATTTTTTTCTTTTTCGATTTTAAACTATTTTTTTTTTAAATTTTTATCAATAAAAGAGATATTAATTTTAAGTAATTACATTCCTGTAAACTAATGTTACTCCAACATTGAACTTGTAACATTGTAACATTGAACTTTGAATTATGTCTTCATTTAATGCACAAAACTACATTTTCGTTTTAACACAAAATTAGAAAGCAAGCTTCCACCTTGCCCTACTCCCCCTTTTGAGTAGCACCATCCTTAGATTTTATTTAGTCAAATTAACTTCATGTATTGTGCAAGTTTGGCAAATAACTGCCCCTAAGTTGATTGCTAAACTTACACTGGCATGTTGTAAGGCAATGACTACACTATTTTAGCAATGATTAACATGGTACCATGCACAGTTGCCATATAAAACGAAGTCAAAACACATTTTTGACTGAAGTTAATGCTTTACTTGATTCAAATTTTTTTGTTTAACTTTATCATGAGTCTATGAAAATGATGAGTTTTCAACTCCTTTAGATTTAGTTTGCTCTAGCCTATGATCAAAAACCCCATACTGTACGGATGCGACACCTGTTGCCAGATGCCTGAAATTCGTCTTGAAATCCGAAACCAAACTCGAAACTCTGGTCGCGCGAGCAAACCTAAGCCGGAAACACAGTTAAGTGCGGAGCTGTTTCCTTCCTTGACTGAAGCTCGCCCTTGTATCCGACACTTGAATTAGATGTTTCTACCCAAGGCCCGCAGAGATATAAGCTGCGCAGCGTTACTGATTAATTGCTAAGCCAAACTAGAAAAAAAATTGTTTTTGTTTATAATTCGTCGTTACGACTTTTTTTTTCTGTGCGAACATGTATCTTCCTTGAGCATATTCTGTAGACAAATTCAATCTGTGATTGGCGAGAACTAATCATCTTTTTGAAAATGG
>JAHWFP010242473.1:7398-36590 GCA_023313725.1 Lithobius niger
GTTACGTCACAGCCCGTTACCATGGAAACGGGGAACGGTAACTGATAATTTGGTCGCGTTATCAAATGGCAAACGTCGTTTCCGTTCGCCCAAGGCAAAACAGGATGAAGTTTTAACGACGCAGTTTTAAAAGGCGACACTCGTTTTCGTCATTTTACCGTTTTGTAAACACGTTAAATATTAATTTCAAGCCATGGGGTCTGGTAACAGCGTATTCAGTGAAGAGGAACTGAAAGTCTATAAAGTAAGTAATCCTGAGGGTAACGTATTCGAATTGAACTCTTGTTACCAAAGACTGTTTAAAGGGTAAAGTAGAGTGTGTACTAACACCGATAAAAAAAAAAAAATTTCAATTTTGATGCAGTCTAAAAATTCCTTTTTTTTTTTAATTCTTGTAATTTTGACAACTTTGCACCTAATTTTGTTAAGTAGAGTTTGGATAATGTGACAGTGTTTCCCATTCACAGTGGATACACAACTAAACCATCCAGAAGTAAACAAACCAAACCGAGTTGGAAGGTTTTACACAGAACTATACTATCGTGCCACCTTAACTGAACGTGTATTTCGACGAGTTTACTATACAGGGGTCAGAAAACTGATTGATTGTAATAAATTATTGATTAATTAAGAAATTCGGATATCTACACCTTATAAGCCCCGATTCCCAAGTTCCGTCCGTCCGTGTAACCAAGATTACAGTAAAGGTAACCATCACTATCACTTTAAACCTGAAGTGCACGAGGCTAATTATTGCTACATTACAAAGGATTCAATGAAACTTAATATCAAGGGGTTTTAGCGATCGTTAACCGCACCCGGTCATCTGCCCGACGAAGCCCTGAGGCCCTATGTCTGCAACACCCGGAATGGATTCACAGGAGTTCACCCACCCAAGTACCAATCAGGGCCAATGCTAATAATATAGCAAACTTAATATAGACCAATCACAACAATCAAAGAAATATTATTACCCAACAAAACAGAATTGTTTAAACTGTGCATAAACCGCTGGCGCCCGACTGATACTTAGGTGGATGACTACCTTGGAATCCGGTGCTGAAGACACAGGGCCTTTTTTTTAGGGGATCATCGGGCAGATGAACGGAAGCGGTTAACGCTCGCTAAAACCCTTTGAACTGCTGGTATAACCACTGGACGATTAAAATTAAAGGATTAGTGAAAATCTGATAAATATTGAAAACGCGCAAAAATACAGAGACGGGATTCGCTCACTCAATCAGCGTTTATTAGCCAGCCCAAAATAATTGAGCACACGCTTGGTGTTTGATGCTCCGTTCGCAACATGTGGATGTGGGAGGGGAGGTTGTTTTACGAAACAGCCAGCGTAGCTAGCCTGGAAATTCTGATACACTGTTTGCAACATGGGGGTGGGGAGGAGGGGTGGGTTATGAAACAGCCAGCGCGCTGGCCTGAAAATTCTAGTCTACATGAAGGAAAACGAGCTGTAGAACGGCCAGTGTTGTACGGTGGACACACCGGCCTTCCGAGCCACCAGCCTGCAAAATCAATGCGGAATGGCCGGAATTCGGAATTCGTTTATTGGGGCCTTGGCCCTAAGCCATACACCCACTTTCTTACTTACATATTTATTTATTTATTTATCTTACCAGAGTCTAAATGGCCACAAGCCGTACACTCTACACTGTAACTAAAATTAAACTTAAAACTAACGTACCCTAAGCATCCCACTTACTATAACTAAGATCAAGAATTTATAGGGTTGGGCTCCCAAACCCTATAATTTCTTGCTAAGATACAATGTAAATCCAAATCTAAATTTACTAACAACGATCTCTTTTAATAGTGAGGGTATTCAGTGATTGTAAACGGAATGATTGTTGACAATAGGCTAAAAACCTAACTTTCAATGGATAAAACAATGCTTCAGGTATAGTGTGCAACTTAATACTAAACCTCGGGCTAAAGGTTCTGTCGCTGTGAACGACTAAAATTAAAGGATTAGTAAAACTCGGTTAAATATTGAAAACGCTGTTTACTTTCTGCCCAGATTCCAGTAAAAAATAGCTCTCGAACCCATGAAGTCTGGGGACAGGTGAGGGCCGTTCTGGGTGACGCCGGGCCAAATCACATCACGTTGAATGAGGAATTAACTGATAGTTAAAAGGTCTGTCGTTGTTGACGATTAAAATAAAATGGTCATTTACTTTCTGCCTCTCCCAGAAAAAAAAATGACAAAACCGGCAGGCTAAAGGTTTGAACTTTGTCGCGCAAAGGGGTATTTCTTTTTATGTCAGGTGTAAATATTCATACGTAAGTTCATGGAGTCTGGGTAACGGGACGCGCTGATTGAGCGAGCGAGTCAACGAAAATCAGCGTTTGTGAGCCAGTGTGCGCAAAAACACATAGACGACACACAAACACATGAGAGCAAACCGTACCAAATGTTGCAAACGGTACATCAAACACCACCCCCGGCTTCAGCTAGTTTTTACATATACGACTAAGTGGTCGTTTAGGCATTAGTTCTCGAATTTTCAGGGCCCCCGAAAAGTCACTTTACTATTTTAGGTTAAAATGACACTAAGGAACCGGCGTGCATTGGTAGGATAAGAGTGTGTTCCTTACTTAATTTTCGTATATCTCTTACCAAATTAGCAATTCTCTCCTAAGCTCATATGTATACTAGAATTTCCAGTAGCTGACTGCTATATAAAACATGCCTCCCCCCCCCCCCCTCATAACCCCATGTTGCAAACGGTGCATCAATGCTTCCAGGCCTGCTACGCTGGCTGTTTCATAAAACAACATCCTCCTCCCTCCCCCATGTTGCAAACAGTGCATCAAACACCACCAGTGTGCTCAATTATTTTTGGACGGCTAATAAACGCTGACTGAGTGAGCGAACACGTATGTGTATTTTTGCGCATTTTGAATATTTAACCGAGTTTCACTAATCCTTTAATTTTAATCTTCCAGCGGGTTATGCCTCGTATAAACGATCATTTTTTTGCTGGCTAATAAACGCTGATTGAGTGATCAAACTGGTCTGTGTATTTTTGCGCGTTTTAAATATTTAACCGAGTTTCACTAATCCTTAAATTATAATTTTGCAGCGGTTTAGGCAGCGGTTCAAAGGGTTTTTAGCAAGCGTTAACCGCTTCCCGTCATCTGTTCTAAGGCCCTTTGTCTGCAACGCCCGGTTTATGCATCGTTTAAAGAATTTTTTTTTTTGCTGGTTAACAATCGCTGATCGCGTGATCGATCCCGTCTGTATAATTTGCGCGTTTTGAATGTTTATCAGTTTCCGAGTTTTACATATATCCTTTAATTTTAATTTAGTAGCGGTTTTATAGTCTGTTTATTTATCAACATTGCATCCCGAAATCCGTCGGACTTGTGTGGGTTGCATAACTTCTACATGCGTTGTATTACAAGTGAATATGATTATCGGTATACAATAGTAAAATTAAAAGCATAATATCAACATACTGATTATCTGAAAAACTATTTATCCAATACCAATGTTATCATTTTATTAGTAAGTTTTTTATATATATATTTTTAAACTTTTATTATTGTTTTGTTAATAACCAGTTTTTTATTTCTTACTTAATTTGCTTAAATCCTGTTAGAGACATAAGGTTATTGTGTAGCTGATTAACTAAAGGTACTTCAAATCGCAGGCTTTTGCATCGTTTAAACAGTTATTTTTAGCTGGCTTATTTTCACTATGAATTTCGAGCCGTTGAAATAAACTACTTATTATTTATTACATTAATTGTAAATGACTGGGAATGCAATGAAAGAAAAACGCTGTAATTGTAATTTTAGTAAAATTATCACATTTGGTAAGCAATTTATTCAAGCTTGGTGTAACGCGGGAGTCTAGTGAAATGCCAAATTAGGCAACTTAACGGCCAAGGCGTATTTCACAAAATTATTTAACAGAAATGATTATATTTGCACTCACATATTTATTGTTATAATCGAATTTATTAAGAGATTTAGTTTCATCTTTGCAGGAACTTACATATTTAACGCAAGCAGAAATTTTACGGTAAGGGTTTTTTTTTATTTCATTTTATTTAGACAAATCAGTAAGAACAATTATCAGCTTTTTAGACACTGTCGTAACTTATTTGACAGTTTCAGCATTTTTCCAAGTTTCATTTGACTTGGAAGGGTCAGGTGGCGTCCCCCCCCCCCCCCCCCCCCCCCGGTGGATCTGCTATTGGTTGGCTATCGGTCTATCGTCACCACTTTAGGGCGCGTTTATACACACGACTCGCCTTCGCATTCTCGCAGCTAGAATTTAAACGCGATGGCACACGTGGTCGTTGCCATAATAACAACGCTATATACCTGAATCGTTTGAGTAAATGCTTGCAGTCTTACAATCCGTGACAATAAGATAAAGAATTCCAGCGCTCCCAGCCAACTTCAAGGATAAAAAATAGGAACTATAGGATTTTTTTTTAATAAAGAAGAAATCACAAGGTGAAGGGTAAACGAAGCAAGCAGTCTGCATTAAAGACTGGCCTTGTGAGGATACACAATACACCGGTCTGAGAAAAAGGCAACTGCCCCGTCTGGGACTCGAACCCAGGACATCCCGTTTACTAGCCGGGTACTCTAAACACTGCGCTACCGCGGCGGGTTCTGGCTACAGGCTCCAGCCAAGCTAAGTAGCTGTTCAATCTTTCTCAGTAGTGACATAAAGGTCACAAACATACATACAAGGAGGGAAAACAACCTTGCTTCAGCCTTGCTTCAACCTTGTGTGGAGGACAAGAAGCAAGGTTGCTTCCCCTCCTTGTATATGTGTTTGTGACCTTTAGGTCACTGCTGAGAAAGATTGAACATCTGCTTAGCTTGGCTGGAGCCTGCAGCCACAACCCGCCCCAGTAGCGCAGTGGTTAGAGCGCCAGGCAAGTAAACGGGAAGTCCTGGGTTCGAGTCCCAGTCGGGGGTAGTTGTCTTTTCTTTCTTTCTTAGATTAGTGTTATCTTCTATACTCATGAGACTGCTTGCTTTGTTTAGGAATTTTTTGTTAAAAAATAAGAGCTTTTAAAGGAAAAAAAATCATACAAAATTAACAGGTTTATAGGAATTGTTAGCTTGGATGCAGTGGGAGTGTGTCCTTTTGTGTTATAGGACGACAATGTTTTGTGTTGTCCTACAATCATATCAAAAACCAAAACTGGTAAAAGGGGGTCGCCAAGTTCCGAATGGTTCGGACCTTCAAAAGAAGTGATATCAACACACCAAAACATTCGCCAAGTTAATCGCACCGCTTAATAGTTCAAAGATTAAATGAAAACTAGAACATTGCTACTTTCGGTAGCAATGTTCAAGTTTTCATTTAACGTCCAAAGTATTATTCGGTGCGATTAAGTTGGCGAATGTTTTGGTGTGTTGATATCACTCCTTTGAAGGGCCGAACCGTATATGCTGCAGTGCCACAGAAGGGAAGACGATGTTCTTCGTTTAGGATCTAAATAATTGGTGTAACAAGGTAACATGTCACAAACAAGGCAATATTTGAGCTTGGAACACAAAAATATAGGAAATGTAGGTGCATTTCACGATTAAAACTAGGAAATATTAATTCATCACACAAAAAATGTCGGGGGGAAATGGAAAAACTCCCCCAATGGTCCACACGACTAAAGTGTCCCAGCTATAAAAGAAAAACGATAGCTTCTCTGATTTTATGCGTTAGCCGCAGCTGGCACGGCAGCGCGAGTGAGGCAGCGTAATTTGTAACATTGGAACCCAACAAAAAAATTTCGGAAAGAATGCAAAAAATCCCCCAACGGTCCACACGACTAAGTGTCCCAGATTTAAAACAAGACAATCTATCCCAATAAAAAAATAAAATAAAAAAAAAAACTGGTGCCTATTTGTCCGGGTGCCTATTTGTCCAGTGCCTATGTGTCCGGTACCTAATTGTCCGGTGCCTATGTGTCCTACATCCGCAAGCATCATGCTCTCTAGGATCACAGAAATCTCAATGCATATGACCATGCGCGAAGCACGCTTCCCCACATTCGGTGTTTCAATAAAGCCAATAAAAGCCCTGACCACCTTTGGTTCAGGGCCACTTGTAAGACATTTAATCCTAGCATGGACTTCAGTTATTTACAGTATAGGCTGCTGGCCTTAGCCTAAGTTTAACTTTAAGTAATGTAGGAGTTTAAATACATGACAGTGAAACACTGAACGAGGGGGAGCGTGCTTCGCGCATGGTCATATGCATTGAGATTTCTGTAATCCTAGAGAGCATGATGCTTGCGGATGTAGGACACATAGGCACCGTACAATTAGGCACCGGAAACAGAGGTGTTACAGGCAAAGAGAGAGGCGACTGAGGCTGCCCTCTACTTACAGGTATATTAAGTACAGCAGTGTGGTAGACACCACACATATTGCCAGCGGTGCATTCGTAGCATGGTTCATTATGGTTGCGCCGTGCGCTCGATCATACGAAATGTGCTTGTGCGCTAGTAACACGTGCACTAGTGACACACTTTCCCTTCTAAGCTGGTCCATGTAGATTGGAACTCATCAAGGGGGTAGCAGGTCATATTTTTCTTGTGCAAACTTGATTCTGCAAAAAAAATGGACATATTTCCGCAAGGTTGAAATATCATTTTGCCAAAATGCATTTTCGCAGAAAATTCTGTGAAATTGACATTATTTTTCTACGAAATTTGATATTTTTTTATCTACGAAATTAGAGTCTGCGAAACTAGAGGCCAAAAAGCGTGACGTAATTTACAAAAAAGCGTCCCCTAGTCCGTAGCTCCCCCCCTTGGCAAGTCCCGTTGACCTACCTGGGTTAGTCCATCTCTGAACAGGTTGTTCCGGCAGTTTGCCCACATTTTTTTGTTTTCTAGTTTTGAATTGCTGCTTTTTCTGTTTCTTTTTCTAGAGTTTACAAGAAATTTGAACAACTGGCTCACAAAATTCCAAACAAGAAAAAAGCTAGAATTCCACTTAAACGACTAGAAAAAATGCAAGAACTTGAAGTGAGTTGTAAATGTACCAAGAACAGGATCTGGGCCTATTACAGGCAGAGCAGATAGAAATTTGTATTTATTTTTTAATATTAAGTCCTTGTCATGTTTGTTTTATATTTTATGCCCATGCCCATGTCATATTAGTTTGTAGTATCCTATACTAACTTTGCTCGCACTAAGATTTCCTGACCAGGTTTTCCAGTTTTAAGAAAACAACCTATTCTTTAGCATAAGCGCTTTAGTGCTATTGTCACCTGGAATGAATAATCGATGATCGGTCATTGCTGAATTCGTCGCTATTAGAATCACCGACGCGCGACACTGACTTTTACTGGGAAGCTCACAACGAGCTGCATTGTGACGTCAGTGGCACCAACAAAATCAACAGCTAATGGAAAAGCAATATTCAAAAAGCTCGGAAGAGACCAATCCCTGCTCTGGAGCAAGGAACGCAGCTACTATCTCAGTTGGCCTTGCATTGAACGTTTTACAGAACTGTGTTCGAGATTGTTTCTATCACACATCATGGTATTGAGGGTTTTTGGGTTGCCATGGTACGGACTAGGATGATTAGGTTTACAACTAAAAATCCTAGGTACAGAGAATTTCAATACTTTTACACGAAGACGTTTTAATAATTTATTGACCTACCGTGGAATAACGTATAGAGCAGTGACACGACGTAGTATTATTGTATATAACTCTATGCTGGAGCCTTAATGGGTTAGCTGCAAGGGGCACTGCAGAGAGAAACAGAAGGGCGTCATACTGAAGCCGATGCTGTGAAGAGAGATTTCTTAGACCTAAAACGCACGATTTTTGTTGTTGGAGAAAACAACGTTATTTTAAGCCTAAGAAATTCGCTCTTCCGTTGTTTTTCCCTCCATTTTTATGTAGTACACCTTGCAGTTATGCTCTCCAAAACCCATACTGGTGCCAATATGGCGGAAAATGTCACTGCTCTATTGTCTACCACGTAGCTTCGTTTCGTGGAAACAGCTCGTGGTCCTACGAAAATATAAGGTAGACATGTTAATTTCACTTAGTCAATCTAAACTGTTATGTACCTTGAAGGGAATTCGACAAGGGTTCTTTTCAAATGAAATGAACAGGGGCGCACCATCAGGGTGTTCAAGGTGATCCTGGCTTACGAGGAACCTTTGCACAGCTACAGAATCAGAATGCAGAATTGCAGATGAATTTAAACGGAAAAGCCACAATCCCACAAAAACACATTAAGCCAATAGCCAACAATCACCATATTAAAAAAAAAAAAAAACACACACACAATAAGTAATTTAGCTGCACCACGAATTGTCGGACCAGAGCAGCTTTCGGGCTAGATTATCGCATAGGCCTAAAGCGTCTATCCCAGTTGGCCTTGCAGCAGCAGCGGAGTTTTCTGCCGCTAGACGGTGCGTTGGCTTGGCTTTAAAGCAACATTCTGCCTGCCTTATAACAGCCGCGTATGTTAACATCGCCAAGGTCAACCGAGATAGTACTAGCGAAAAACGCAGCTACGGTCTCAGTTGGCATTGCGCCTAATAGACGAACCAGCATGAACGCATTAATTGTGTCGTCACAAACCGGTATGATTTTTGTATTTTAAAATCGCACTTCATAATGTTTTAGGTTAGTATCTTATAATTTTTCTTCGGCGATCTATTGGCAAAAATAATTTTAATTTTTACCGCATTAGTCTTTTAGATTTGTGATCTCTTAATTATTAGCAAACGATTAAAAATTAGTACATGCACACACACACACACACACACAGTTGAAATGTCAAGGTTATTGTAAGCGCGCAAAGGATCATATACGTGCGGGATACAGTATATACAGTTCCCAATTATTACGTAGAAAATCCCCTAGACGCCACATTTAAAAAAGGATTTTTAGCAAGGGAAAGACTAACGGTAAGTAAATAGAACTTTGGGGCCGTATTTGATGTGAGGGATTGAGAAAAATGGCCTAGGAGGAATGTCGTTTTAAATGTACATTCCGCCTGCCTTATAACAGCCACGCGCAGATCGCCATCCGTGCAAGTTACCATCGCACTGTTTTGCGAGACTCGGCGTAGAAATACAAGGTCAACTGAGATAGAAGCCGCGTTCCTCGTTCCTCAGTTGGCCTTGGGCGTAGTAGACGAAACAGCACGAACAAAAATATTGTGTCGTCGCAAACCGGAATGATTTTCTTATTTAAAAATCACATTTTATAATTTTTTAGGTTAGTATCTCATAATTATTCTCGGGCGATCTATTGGCATAAATAATTTTAATTTTTACCGCTTTAGTCTTTTAGATTTTGATCTCATGGTAATTATTAACAAACGATTAAAAATGAAACGTTATGGTTATTGCAAGCGCGCAAAGGATCGCGTAAATAGCAGGATGCTATTAAATTAGTTCGCAATATTCAACATAAAATCTCGCAGACGCCACATTTTAAAACGGATTTTTTAGCGAGGAATTGGCTAACGGTAAACAGATAGTACTTCGGAGCCGTACTAGATGTGGAGGATCGGAGAAAAATGGCGCTGGGAGGAATGTACCTTTAAGTTAACTTAATATACCGTAAAGTACTGTAGGCTCTGGGTTTCTGGGTGTTTCAAAAGGCAAAAGAAAGTTCCATTGAAATTCCTCTTGTACATCATTACAGCAAAACCCTTTCATCGATCGTCTAGGGGTCATGTTTTCCTCCAAGAACGACGATCAGTTTTCATTTGAAGATTTGCTCGACATGATGTCCATCTTGAGCCCGCAAGCACCTGTCGAAAGAAAGGCTTACTACGCATTTCGGATGTACGGTAAGAGTGTACAAACGAATCTATAGTGTCCACGGCCTATCTTGAGTTCGCCCCAGAACGGCACAGATAATCAATTGTATGTTTTTGGTAGCAGAGTGCCATGTTGATATCCAAGATGGTTACAAAAACAATGGCGGCCGTCGATTAATGCCGCTTCCTCCAGGAAAACTCAGCCACTCATAATATACCTGCAGGACTCAAGATAAACCGCGTACACAATAAAGCATGTAGCACACTACTCCGTTTCGTTTCGTCCCGTTCCGACGACTGGCGCAACGGATGGTCCAGCGCACATTGCTTCCGTCGCTAATCTTTTCAGTCGGCTCCGCTGAACTTTTAAATTTGATCGCGCCCAAATTGTCAACGCAAATAAAGAAGGACTTAAGTTACGTAATTAAATTGAAAGTCGTAGTAAATCAGGTATTAATTCTTTGTGCTTCGGCATGATGACATTGAAGTCCAGAAGGCAACTGAAATAGGTCCGGATCTGTATTTATAGTTTGTTCCACATTATGCTTTCAGAAAACTGACTGTATGATGCCATGTTTCCTTCACTACGATTGCAAAAACATGCGAATATCACACATGTAGAGTCTACAAAGTTACTGTTACAGTCTACGAGTGGAAAATTTACGTGTTTTTGTACTTATAGCGACAGGAAACGTGGTATCATACAGTCAGGTTTCTGAAAACATAAGGTGGAACAAACTATAGTAGGGGAAAGGCGTTGCGCGCAGGTGCGTGACGGACGACGACGGCCGTCGACTTCTCCGATGCGATCAGTTTTTGACTGAAAGGATTCTGCCTCGACGATCCCGCCCGTACGTCAGCCAACTGAACTGGTCGTCACGGAACGGGACGGAGCTGCATACGCGGCTCTTCTAATTTACATGCTTTTAATCCAAACGGAAATTCGACGCCTTGCGACGTGACATGACGTGACGGAACGGAACGGAACTGAGTAGTGTGCTACAAGCTTAAAACGTTGCATGTGCTACCGATGGTCCAGTGTAAAAGATGCGATATCACACCCAAAATCTAGAATGTTGGGGAAAAAAACCTACGCTTTCGTAATTTAAATATTAATATTCAAGTTAACTGCTTCCTTCACGAATAAACTGGACGGAAAGCCAAACCTATTTACATTGCCCTTTGGACTTAAATGTCAGACTGCCTTCCGTCCGGTTTATTACAGATTTCACACTTTATTAGTAGCCTCTCACGCTAGGTCAGCAGGGTAGCCTCTCACGCCAGGGTAGCGTGAGAGGCTACAACGCTCCTTCAGCAACTATGGAAACTATTCTGGCCAGTTCTGGAAAATATTTCAGACCCCTACGATGATCGGTGGTTTCCCGGATCGAATCCCCGGGCTGGCGCCTCCCTTTACCACATATTTCTTCTACTCCAAAGAATCTGATAATGTTCAAAATTGAACCGGCTGAACCACACGAGCATTAAATTGCTTCAGCTGACTTAAGGCTGACGAGGAAAATAATAAAAAAAATTAGTAGGCAAGAATAAAATCAACGCTGACGAAAATAAAAAGAGAAAAAAATACACAACTATTTCTGAAGCAAAAGTGAAAGATTTTGTTAACCTTCCAGAAAAAAAGTAAAGAGTGGGTAGAGATGAATCAAACATGATCAATTTTATTTTTTTAAGTTAGGAAAATTCTGCAGTATTTTTAACAAATAAAATTATCGAAACAGAAATTTGGCCTGGAAAATTAAAAATAAAAGTGATTAGGCCTATTTATAAGAAGGGTAAAAAAAATGACATGGAAAACTACATCCTAATTTTTATTTTACCAACTATAAATAAACTTACTGAAAAATATTTTGAACAACAACTGTTCCGAATCGGTGTTTTTAACAAAATGGAACATTGTCAATAAAGAACAAAATTTTAAAATATCAATGAATAAGTGTCGGAAGCACTAAATATTAGACAATGAGTTGGAGCCACGTTTATAAGAGTTACAAAGAGCTTTCAATACATTAAATAGAGAGCGTCTGAAAGACAAGTTGAAAAAATATGGATTAGATAAAAAAAATTTTGCAACATATTAAAAAGTTACTTAGGAGAGAGGCTGTGCTGCGTCAAAATTGAAAATGAATATAGCAATTAATGTATATAAATGATATTAAAAATTTGATGATATTAATGAAGAAAGAAAATTAACTCGTGTATTATTTGCAGATGAATTAAAGTGTGCGCGACCTATCTTGAGTTCGCTGCAGAACGAACACAGATAATCGATTGTACATTTTTGGTAGCAGAGTGCCTTGTTGATATCCAAAATGGTTACAAAAAAGATGGCGCCCGTCGATTAAACCCGCCCCCTCCAGGAAGACGTAGCCGCTCATAAAATACTTCCAGGACTCAAGATACACCGCGCACACAATAACTCTTTATATTACTAACGTTTGGGGAAACTAAAAGTGAAATACAAAACAATATACAAAAAGAGGTTGACCATTTGAAAAACAGGTGTAAAAAAATGAACTATAATTATAGTATTGATGAAACTAAAGCAAAAATAATGTACATTGGAACAAGAAAGAAAAAGCATTGGAAAAGTACGGATCCATAATGAAACTACACAAAACAAAAAAATCATTGTATTCAACTTTAAAAAGTGGATAATATAACTTACCTATGAATAAACATTGACAGTGAATGGAAATTCTCACAACATGTTGAAACGGTAATAAAAAAAAATTCCACAAATCATGCCAAGACTTTACGAATTAAAAAAAGATTCTGAATAAGGAACATAAAAATGTTGTTTATGAATCATGGGTTAAATCACATTTACTTTATGCAATAGAATTACATGGATATGCAAAGAAAAAAAACAGACAGACTCCAAAAGTTGCAACAAAAAATTGTAAGCATTTTATGTGCCACAAGATTGTGCTTTTCATTCTGAGACATATATAAAAAAATACAAATTTGAAAAATTGTACAGTTGCGAAATTATGTGATAATAATAAATAATTTATACTTAATGAAGATAAAAAGAGACCACAAAATTAGCAAGAAACAATATAGCCAGAAATGTACAGAACATATTTGGGTGCAAACTTAAAGCCTATTATGTTCCAACAATTTTTAAAAATATTAAAAAAGAAATGTGGTGAATTGAAAAAAAATCGGGATTTAAAAAGGAAAGGACGGAGTCGCCTAATTGCAAGTACAGTATAGCATTGCAGGGAAATAAAAAACGGAGATCGCCCGCCCGGCCCAATATCGGTGTTGTTCTGTTTTATTTTTTTCTCTCTCTATTGTGTAATAAATGCCCATTTTCCTTGTATTATGAATGTATTAAATTAGTTGTATTTTAATCAAGATGTATTATCAGGTTTTGTCATTTCTCTTTTCTTCATATTAGGTTTAATTGTTATACCACGCGCCATGGCTGTTTGCTGTGACGTGCATATCACGTGACTGTGCTAGTCCAATCAGACGGCCAAACAGCCGTTGTGCTCGTTCGTCATTGGCTAACTCATGGTGACGTCACGGCAAACAGCCATTACGCATGGTTTAGATATGCTGGTTTTGTAGTTTAAAACAAACAGCTCACTGCACACTAGCCTTGGCTTCGTAGTGGTTAAACGTATCCATCCAAAACCAACACTAGTATAAGAGAAGCTGCCAAGTTTCCAAAAAGGATGGGCCTTTGAAAGTAGTGATATCATTAAACCAGGAAAAAGCCACCAAGGTTAATAATCCTAATAGCCAAGTTAATCGCACCGAATAATAGTACGAAGGTTAATTGAAAACTAGAAGATTGCTACTAGCGGTAGCAATCTTCAAGTTTTCATTTAACGTCCGAAATATTAGTAGGTGCAATTAACTTGGCTAATTGGATTAACCTTGGTGTCATTTTCCTGGCTGAATGATAGCACTACTTTCAAAGGCCGTCCCTTTTTGGAAACGTGGTGACTTTGTCTTATACCAGTTTTGGTTTTGGGTGGATATCACAACTTTCATACGCCTGTGAATGTGCAAAGAATCCCACGGTCTAATCGTCACCTCTAGTTTTTTTGTCTGGAGGTATTTCAGGTCTATAAATTTTCTCATTCATAATTTTCACATTTGCCATTCCAAATAAATAACAAGCATAATAATATGGTATTGGTATGGTATCTATATACATAATTACACAAGATCTGCAACGCAGTCATCTGCATCTGCAGCGCAGCAGCAAGCAGGATATACGATGCCATCTCTGCCATCTACCGACGGAACGGCAAATTATAAGAGTAGCAGCCAAGGCCTGCTGAGATAGTAGCTGCTCCCGGAACGCAACGGCCAGCAGCGGGAACATACGATGCCATCTACCGACCGAACGGTAAATTAAATGGGGGGGGGGGGAGATAGACGGGGGGGGGAGGGGAGCGAGACGATGCGGAATGAGTGAGCGAAGCGAGCGACTCCGCTAGTTGGTAATAAGTTCCTATGAAATAAAAGATACCCTTTCTCTTATTGAACCAGTAATGAGAAATTTATTCGGGTCGTGGCCCGAAGCCAAACACCCTGCTACAAAAGCTACCTTACTCTAAAGTTAACTTACAGCATAAGTGAACCACTCAGTGATTTTATTGAGGCCTGAGCCAAACGCTATGCGCCCCATACCTAAACCTAAAAGAAACACTACGCACTACACTAAGTGAACCACCTATTTACAACAACAATGAATTCTGACAATTAAGTACCGAAACGCTAAGCGTATAACACTTAAGCATGTTATAATCTACTTTTGAATGACAATACAAACAATGGTTACAACAATAATTTTGCACTTACGCACCACTTCAGGACCACGTGCTTCAACATGCAACCCCGATTTTAGAAAAAAAAAAGGCTCTTCCCCATATGACGCTTTATCTGTCTGCCGAAATTTAGATTTGGCAACTTTCCCTAGTGTGCTGTACAGGTGTCTTTATACCCTGTGAGAATTAACATGTGAGCCTGCAGATTAGTTAGTTACTAGTCACTAGTTACTAGAAACACAAATCAACGTTATTGAGGGAACTTTTTCTCTATAAAAAACACGTTCCCGCATTTTCGTATTGAGGTTTTCTTTGTTACTGGACCCAAGACACCTGATTCAAACGATTTGCAACGATTTCTACCGCATGGGGAATTTACACCAGTATGCTGAAATCGATATAAACTTGTTTCAGTTAAAAGACACAGTCTGTCACTGAGGCCGCCTTTTTTCATCAACAATATCTTTTAACAATCGGTTGGCTACAATCTGATGATCTACTGTTACTTGGCGGCGACACACTAGCGTGCGTCTAGATACACCGTGAAAATAATGGAAGTATTGTGCGTTACTTATTGTTCACTTGGTGTGTGGCATGCACAGGGACGTGCACAGGCCCCCGAGAGGGCAGGGGCAAACTTTTTTCTGGGTACCTTTTTTTGTTTTTTTCGTGTTTTAACCTTTTTTTACCCCCTTTTTGTGGGACTGTAACCATTTCTGCCCCTCTTGGCATTACTTTCTTAGCCGTTTTTTTTTTGCGTTTATTAGGCTCGTTTACACCACCGCCTCACCGAAAAAGGGCACTTTTTTCATAAAAAAAAGGGGCACTTTAACATGAGGGCAGGGGCTAGAGCCCCCCCCCCCCCCTGCCCCCCTCTGTGTGCACGTCCTTGGGCATGCAAACACGCGTCCTTCCAGTTGCGATAGGAAAATGTTTGCTAACGAATGTCAGCGTGTTAAATGCTGCCTATGGACATTTCTTTTTTTTTTGGCCGTGTCGCCCTTATGCCAGTGGAGAAGAGGCCATAGGGATAAAGGGGCTATGTCAGTGATCTGGGGACGAATTGGGTTGCCAGTTCGAATCCAGGTCATGCCACTCCGACGAAACGTAAGTGGATAAAGGTGGCTTACTGTACTACGTTATTTGTAGTACTTGATTTTCGCTGTTTGGCCTGTTCTATTTCCTTTAGATAAGGCTTATATCGCAATTCGTAATCGATAAATAGTAGGATTGTCGGGGCGAAATTGTATTTTATAATAATCCGCTTTCAAAAATATGGAAGTCGTTCAGGCTGCTTGCGTATTGCAGGGAAGCCCTAGCCTCACTCCATCCTGACAGAAAGACCTCCCTACAGTGACTACGTCAGGACTGAATTTTTTTTTTGGGGGGGGGCCGACAGAGGGCACATCTGGAAATAGAGTGGGCCAAGAATTTTTTTTCAAGGCAACCGCATTATAGTGTCCGCGGCCCATCTTGAGTTCGCCCCAGAATGAACACAAATAATCGATTGTACGTGTTTGGTCGCAGAGTGCCTTGTTGATATCCAAAGTAGTTACAAAAGCAATGGCGGCCGTCGGTTAAAACCGCCCCCTCCAGGAAGACGTAGCCGATCACAAAATAAGTGCAGGACTCAAGATACGCCGCGCACACTATAGATACTTTTATTCCATTTAATCCACCCTGAACGTAACCTAAGCTTCAATGTTTGTAATTGTAATTTGTAAAATACGCCCCATAAACAAACAAAATAAATTAGGCTATACATATAATACCAAGTTACTAAAAATATATATATATATAAATAAAAGAAAACAAAAAAATAAAATCTCTGTTTATTCCTTTGATTTCAAGTTGAAGTTGCAAGATTTTTTATTATTATTTTATTTTCTGGTGATGACCTGAGTGTCGGGGTTTGGGGGGGGGGAGGGGGCTGGCAGGGGGGGAGGGTGTGAAATATGTGGAGGGGGGGGGGGTTGGTTCATGGCCTACACTGGCCCCGTCACTGCCTCCCTAACGTGTTTAGTTAATAAGTTCCTCCCATTGTAGACTGTTCTAAACTTATCCCACTCTATACTTACAGATATCGACGGGGACAACCAAATTTCTCGAGAAGATCTTTGCATGGTTATCGAAAGATTATCCACTCCAAGGCACGCCGCCACCGGAAATCGCTGCCTGCTCAGGGAGAACGAGATCAAGGAATTAGCCGATAACGTAAGATTCAATTATTATTGCACGGTTTATGGGAATCTTGGATTTTATGAAGTAGCTTTTATAATGTTACACAGGCCTATAGTTGTTTGAGATTTGGGTGGCCAAATTAAGAAATAACCTCGTTATCCGTGCATTTTGTTGTCAACACCTCCAACCTATTCGTTTATTCATTATTTATGTTGCAGGTTCTTCGTGAAGCCGATATAGACCACGACGGCGTTTTAAGTCTGCAGGAATTCGAACACATGATTCTAAAAACGCCAGATTTTGCAAGGTACGGATGCGAAGCCACG
Source organism: Lithobius niger (assembly GCA_023313725.1). Lineage (NCBI taxonomy): Eukaryota > Metazoa > Arthropoda > Chilopoda > Lithobiomorpha > Lithobiidae > Lithobius > Lithobius niger. The sequence continues at coordinate 24,500 of JAHWFP010242473.1, forward strand.
ATTAAAGTTAGGACGGATGGTTCGTTCCAGGGCTGACCAGAGTTAGGGGTGGGGGGTTGTGGGATTGTGGTCACCAGCTATCGACAAAGCCTTCATATTGTCAGAGATTATTAAGTCAATGATATAGCGGATCTTACCTCTTCAAGCCTACGTGGGCGCTCTGACGGTTGCGGCTAATACCTCTCCTAATGGCTTTTCCTTAGTGCTGCTTCGAAGGCAAAGCATTAAAGGGCAATTACATCAATTTTGACATGCATGTTTTGACTTTTGGATCACTTACACAGTAACTAAACACAAAAATTGCGGTAAGAATACGTTACCTACGTCCGATATAACAATTTAATTACCGCATCACCAAAACACGACACAGAGGTCGCCATTGTTTTGCTGGAACGCGTAGAAATTAATGCCGACAGACGGATCTCTTGGATTTCGACTCGCAGCCGATTGAGATAGCTGTATTGACTGTGAGGAGCTCAAGCGTCTGACGGCCTTAGCTGGCCACTACACTACCGGCCAGCTAAGGCCGCCAGACGCTTGAGCTCCTCACAGGCAATACAGCTATCTCAATCGGCTGCGAGTCGAAATCGAAAAGTGACATCTGTCGGCATTAATTTCTGAGCGTTCCAGCAAAACAATGGCGATCTCCGTGTCGGGTTTTGGTGATGCAGTAATTAAATTGTTATATCGGACGTAAGTAACGTATTCTTACCGCAATTCTTTTGTTTAGTTCTTGTGTTAGTTGTTGTGTCAAGTCAATCATGCATGTATAGGGCCTTAGGGCTTCGGGCAGATGACCAGGAGTGGTTAACGCTCGTTAAACCCTTTGAAATCCTTTGAACATGCATGTCAAAATGGATGCAATTGTCCCGGAATTAACAGGGGTGTTAGTATAGTCACAACTACCGCTAGGGCCCTGCGTTGGCTTGGAAGATGTGATATCTGATTAAAGGCGGGATGCCACCACACCCTAGCATCTAGCTCTCTAGCGCTTGCTCGCAGCCAGCAAAGGAATGCAAAAAGGAATATCGTTTAACACAACAAAACAAGCCACGAGCCTTCTGAATTATTGAGTCAACATTTGGTACGTCCTCGTGCACCTGGAAGCATGCTCTCAAGATTAACGATATTAATGCCGCTAGATGGCGCCACGGCAGAATATATATAAATAAAAATACCCTGGGGCCGTCCAGTAACAGTAATACCTTTAACCTTTACAGCTTGCTCCCAAGTGCACGAGGACGTACCAAATTTTTACTCAATAATTAAGGAGGCACGTGGTTTGTTTGTTGTGTTTAAAATATTGCCTTGTGCGTTCCTTTGCTTGCTGTGAAGAGAGAACTCAATAGGGCAGTGACATAACGTAGTATTATTGTATAAAACTCTATGGTGGAGCCAGTAACTGGGTTAACTGCAAGGGGCACTGGAGGGAGAAAAGAAGGTCATCTTACTGAAGCCAATGGTATTAGACTGGATTTCTTAAGCCTATAACGCGCGATTTTTGTTGCCTAAGAAACGTTCTTTTAAGCCTAAGAAACTCGCTCTCAAAGCACTGTCTTGACTAGAAGTGCCGTTGTTTTCCGTTACAGTTTAATCTAGTGCACCTTGTAGCTATGCCCTCCAGATGGTTTCTCGTAGGCAATATGACGTCACTTGACGCTGCTCTATACGGGCTAAATGCTGCAGTGTTAATCTGATTGCAACCCGCCTTTAACTCGACAATCTCTCGTACCTGTCCCAATACTCTGCGTTCCTAACAGAACTAACTCTTTATCAGCTCCTGATTGAGATATAGTTCACATTTACTACGTTCACATTCTTGAAACTGTAATGCAAGATGAGAAAATCTCTTCACATTTATGTTGCAAATCAACGATGTCTAGCGCCACAGAATACACAACGGGGTTCTGATTCTCCTCTATAAAAATGTGTCACCGTATTAATTTCGCAGTTATTTTCTTATCTTATTGTGAATTTTTTTTATAATTTCAATACAGTTTTATTTATTATATTAACAATGTTTTTTTTTTTTGGTTTTTTCTCAGTTCCTTCACTATTCGTTTATAACCAGTACAAATCACTGACCTCTTCGTTTACCTGATGATGTTTCATCCACCTGCAGGACGAGAGAATTTCCACAATTTATGATTTTAAACGAGTAATTTTGAAGGAAAATCGTAATTAATTGCCTTTCTGTTGAATATGTGCTGTAATAACGTCGCAATTGCGATAAATACTGGAGTTTCTTTTTGTGGAATCGGTGTAGCAAGACAAAGCGTATGGTACGCGAGCAACGTCAAACTGGCCACGTAACCGGGATCACCTTTTAACACTCCACGCGTAATATTGACGCTGACTTTACACCATACTCCTATTTCGCTAAATCGCCCAATGTGAAAGAAACGCACGGATACCAACGGTTGGAGGAGGAGAATGATTTAGGGACTGGGGGAATCCGGTACGTTTCTTCTCCATCAAGCGATTTACCGAAACCCGAATATGGTGTAAAGTCAACGTCAATATTACACATCTCTATTCCATTAGTACAGTTTACGTAGACGCGGTTTGATGTTGATGGCACACCATAACACTGTTTTGCTAAAGTGCTTCCAGGAAAAAATAATGCTTGGGGAAAAATGCCAGCTCAACCAATCGTACGTAGAGGACGCCAGGAAGAGTTCCACTGGAATTTTCTGATCATTCTGTGCCCTAGAGAAAAATTGCTTCAAATACTTGCCCTAAATTTAGCTTTGCTAGGCAACCTGAAGACTGCTAGCATTCACCATTGCAAATAACAGACCTAATTACTGAAATATATGCCTAATCACGCAGATATATACCTAATTACTTTCAGTAACCCCCATGCCATAATCAACCTTTGGAAATAACGATTATTAAGGGGGAAAATTCCTTACTTTCAACCCAACCTATACTTAAATTGTAATTTATTGTAATTTTCTGTAAATATGCATTTTATATGTACATACGCGTGCTTATTATTTATGTAATAAATTTTGTTCTGTTTTTCATTTTGCTATGATCATTCAGAATTTGTCTTGGTTTTGATAGAAGTTTATAAGAGCAAAGCTTCATAAATGGAAGGTTTTCTCAGCACCACCGATCACTGCAAACATCAACTAATGGAAGACGTCGGTGCCGGCCGAGAGACGCCAACAGGTGAACTGTTAACCTTGCCCAAGGTTTCCAAAGTCTGCCCATAGAAGATGGTGGATGGGCTCCTAGAGAAGTCCTCGATTTGTTTTTTCTGAGCATTGGAGGGTGTTAAGGCACCTTTTTTTCAGGGAATTTTGTTAGGGAGCACAAGTTATCCACCCGTCTCGCCAGCTAGAGGCTTTAAAACTAGTCTGGAATTTCAATATGGTGGCACATTCTCAAAAGTAAATACCACACCGGTATTTTGCGCATTTTCGACTGGTTTGAAGATAGATTTTCGTTGTTGTTAGTTCACACTTCCTACAGTTTGCTCTACACTCCTGTGATCGTGTTCTGGTGCTTTGAAATACATTTGCTCTGTTGTCACAATTTGAATTTCGCCGTGCACGGAGCCCTCTGTATTTGTCAGCTCGCTCGTCCGAACTTCTCAGAAGGTCGTTGTTAACCTCATCACGCATCAGCAACTGGATGCCGTAGGTGGCAGGTGCCTGAATGTTTATTAGGATTCGGACACTTTTTTTTTTAGGATTCCTAAACTGGATGGCAACCAATTTCGATCGGCGAAAATGTCTATCACAGTTAGAATTCGAGAAAATGAGGGTGCGTTTGTCCTCCCATGCGATACTGTGTGCAGTGTTCGTATGATGGACCGCGACGCCGTTTTCTTCTTTTCTGCTCTCAGTGTGAGCCGTATGGTTGCTTTACACGATTTTCAGTTCCCTCTCCTGTCTCACCGATGTAAACAACGTCACAGTCTCCACGTGGCACACTTTACACTCCTTCCAGTGTAATTTTTTTTTGCATCTTCATTCTATCTCGCACTACCTTTACATCCAATTTATGTGATGCCTCGCTTGCGTCCCCTTATGAGACTTGCCTTCTCCACTTCGAAAATATGTATGGATTCAGTTTTCTGTCAAGATTCGCTGGACCTTCTCACTTTCTCCTTCAAGATATGTAATGCCTAGTCTTCGTTGTTCCTGTGCAGGAGGTTTTTTTGTCGTTTTGTCTTCATCGTCACTCGTTCTTCCTTCCCTGCCTCTCACCTCCTTTGTCAGGGAGGTCCGGAGGTATCCAATGTGACGAATCTTCCCTTGACTAGGTCCAGATGTGTCTTGGATGCTTCCTTATTCCTGGAATTGCGAGCGAGTCGGACAAACTCACTTCTTGGCACCACCCGCAGTTGTCCTTTTGGGTGGCCTGACGAGTACGGTATGCCCCTACCCGAAACTGTTGGTTTTGTGTAGGGACTGGGAAGGAAATCTTCCTCAGGTAGGAGCATCCCGTACTCGTCAGGTCATCCTAAAGGAACACTGCGGGTGGTGGCAAGAAATGAGTATGTCCAACTCACTCGCAATTCCTGGAGTAAGGAGGTAGCCAAGACACATCTGGACCTAGCCAGGGGAGATTCATTAAACTGGTTACTCACTGTGTCTAATAAACTCCCTGATGAAGGTGGTATGAGGCAGGGATAGGAAGATCGAGGGACGATGAAGACAAAACGAAGAAAGAGCCCCAGGCACAGGAACAAGGAAGAATAGGCATTACGTACCTTGAAGGAGAAAGTGAGACGGTCCGAAAATCCTTTGGGAAATAGGAATGAAGACGTATTTTCGAAGTAATGAAGGCATCAAGTCGAGTTTCATTAGGGACACAACGAGTCGTCACACAAATTAGATGTAGAGGTAGTGTGAGAAGGAAAGACTTAAGACTACATTTTGAAGATAAAACATATACAGGAAGGCGTGAAACAGCGTGTCGAGTGGAGACTGCGACGCCGTTCACATCGACCATCGTGGTACACCACATGAACACTGGACACAGTATTACATGGGATGGGAGGACACAAGCACCCTCATTGTCTCGAATTCTAACTGGGTAAACATATTTGCCAACTGGAATAGTTACCCATCCAGGCTCACGAAGAGTGGCAGAATCCTAATGAACGTTCAGGCTCCTTCCTCCCATGGCATCCAGTTTCTGACGCGTAATGAGCTTACCGACGACCTGCTGAAATGTTGGGATGAGCAAACTGACAAATGCAAAGGGCTATGGGCACAGCAAAATTCAAATCGTGAAAGCCATGCACAGAGCAAATGTAATTCAGAGCACAAAAACACGATCACAGGACGCTTAAAGAAGACTGCAAGTAGTGTGGACCAACGACAACGAAAATCCATCTTAAAAGCAGTCGAAAATTCGAGAATGAGTGTAAACAACGAATAGTTTAGTGACATTCTGAAATCTCTCGAAGTAAAAAAATCGGAGATGCAACATTTTTTAATTCAGTGACAAAAATTCACACGAAAAGAAGTTCGTATTCGATAACATCCCGAGATGATAACTGCAGTGATAAGAGAAACGATTTAGTTCGTTCGATTAGTTAATTCGATTATTTAAAGTAATCATCTTCTTTAAATCAATGGTAATTTTTTGACTTTTGTTAGTTTTAATATAGTTGTGATATGCTGCAGACTCTGTAGACTACTTCAGTTAGTCACTTCAACCCTGTGACTACCATAAAAGCAACTGAAAAAAAGTCACGAAGGAAGACGTACACATGCTGGAAGTTTGCCTAACATGAGCCTCCAATTATCACAAAAAAAAAAACGTTCGGAATCGATTCCATAGCACCTGACCGTTTTATTATCTTGACCTGTCTCTTATCGAATGATTCAATGAATTAAATTCAGACACATACCTATATTTTCAAGTTTTAATGCGTCGGTAGTACCAACTGTAAAATTTACAATCCTGATACATTTTAGTATTCTGTTAACTCTACGGAATATTATTTTTAATCGAAGCAACAGTTTGGACTAATGTACAGCTATAAAACGATTTACGTTAACTTATTTGTAACTGGGATTCCTATACTTCAAACTACTCCAAAGAAAAACTATCGACGAGAGTCCACTTAAAAGTTTTCAACAAGCAGAATTTTAGGAGTCCAAATGGCACTATCACCGATTCATTTCCATAGTCTGTGTTCTAGCTGGAACCGATATCCTTGTCACTCGGGCACCGTCAGATTCCAAAAACCATTTCCAAAGCAGCCACGAGCTTTCTAATGTGACGAGGTAACTGAGAATTCGTCGTAAGACTTATGCATATTCTTTTTTATCACGCAACCCCAGTCCGGCTTCAAGCCAAGGTGGATCGAAGGTTGGCTGCCGTTTTTTGATGTACGAATGAAGAACCACACCTCTTTCGTCCTTTTCTCCGTGGTAATACCGGAGGTGTTGGTCACCATAGGCCCAACCGGAATCGGGGACTTGCAAGTCTGGTAAGATGTTGTGATGCAAGTAAAACGCTTTGTGAGACCTGTAAAAGTAAAAAAAAATGGAAATAAAACAAAATAGCACACGATGTAAGCCAGGGACCTTCTATACCATTGTCTCGGTCCACTCAAATGCAAGCATTAGGGCTGCAGCAGAGCTATTTCCGGTTGAAGCGTGTAAACGGGTTAGATTACCCAAGATGCCACAGTTGGCCATTGCTTCCAAACAAAAGATACCCATTACGCAAAGCCAACGCTGCTTTCTCGAAGCTGGTGACACTTGCTTTTTCGAAGCAAATAAACTTAAAGAATAATTAAGAAACATAATAACGAATAAACAAAACAAAACAATGGCATACTTTTACGATGCCCACCACAGGGTAGATTAGTAGGCAGCGACGCTTCTGACGGCTCCAGAATGCAGCAGTATAGTCAGATATTTCGTAGGTGGCGAAATTCGAAATAAAAAATGGCGGCATCGTTGCCATGGTAACCATGGTAATAGTGACAATACCTGCGGAAATTGACGAAATAATCGAGTGTGGGCAACATCCGAAATTGAAGAAATTATTCTGTGTTCGATTCTAACCGTACATAGTTCCTTACAATAAATGCAAACCACGGAAGAAGCCTCAGCCTGAACGGCCGATGAGCACGCTTCTCGGACGTTCTCAGAACACGAAACCATGCGTTATACTTAGCTCGTCTCGTAACGACAACCCGTTTTGAATGTGAATATTGGATTTAAAAAAATAAAACTTGATCAGCCAGTTCTGATCGTTCTTCAAATTATTTTAATGTCCAAGTCTGAATTACGATATATTTTAAGCGAACAATTTTGTATTCTTATCGTGATTAACTTGTTTTAGTGACGCCTAATAGTTTTGATCCCCATGATGCTTTGCGCTTCCTGTTACTTGACGACAGCACCCCCTGGCGGCAAATTACTGAAAGCAGGTACTAGTTTCGTCCAAATGTTTACCGTTGTCCGAGATAGAGTGGCAGTATACCTAAATATTCTTCTACCCAGCCTTTTCATAATGGTGCGGTACATCTGTCACACAGTATAACGAACTTTGTGTATTCCAGTCTGATTATCGATTGGATTTTGATAACTTGTAGCACTTTAAAACAATTTCAACATTTGGAACGGTTTGGCTTATGTTTGATAAGTATTCGTTTGTTTGTTGGTGCAGTTTTACGTCGGTTCATCCAATTCATCCAATTCATTCAATTGGTCCAGCAAAATCAACAGCAAATGACACGCAAGAATCAGAAAAAATTACGCGAATTGAGCCAACATTGACGTCATACATGATACAATACACGTTCAAGTTATAAAACTGGCTACTGTTTCCAATTCATCTTTCAAAAAGCTAGCACTTTTTCTCGTATACTGCTGCTTAGTGTTAAAAAGCTAGCACTTTTTCTCGTATACTGCTGCTTAGTGTTAAAGGCACCTGTTCAACATTTCGATAGCGTTGCCCACATTCTAAACACAGCATCCACGTTCCAGATTCTCCGCCATCCAATAGGCTGATGTGGGTCACGTGATCTCGTTTTAGGTATGAAACTCGCAGCGCTGCGTTCTTTTTTTACCGCTATTTTCTTTATATTGCTCGAAGATTCTACGATGCTATATCTAGGAGGTGAAAATGTGAAAAGGCGCCTTTAAGTGGACCAATCCTGCCAAAGCTGCATGGGTGCCTTTGAAAATTGACCTGCGTAACTCCGGTCGCAATGAAAGACCATGTTGCATGTGCTAATAGTGTAGATCGTGCGAGATGTCGTGTCATAATCCCCTGATATAGCTTAATGTTAAACAGTTGCCACTATATTTGGGCGGAGTGTAGAAACCTTTTTTTTTGGAATTTCTCATTGGCAGGCTGCGGAAAAGTTGCTCTTGGGCATCACTATCACACACAAAAAATTTCGTCACTCGGAGGGGGGGGGTCATGTCTTGGGGTGCCTCAAGGGCCTTCAAGTTTAACATTGTACGGCAATGGGAGGTACGGCGAAAAAGGCAAAAATATTGATTTGACAGGTTTTAAATTTAATTTTTAAGAATATCCCATTAGATTCACTCAGAAACTATTTCCACATGGTATAATTATAAAAAATTTTATTTTTCTAAAAAATTGTGGGAGTAATTTAGCATTGAAAATTGGCCAAAATGGCCTTTTTGGCAACTTTCGCCCATAGACTATAAACTGCTTACACTATAGCGCAGAAAAAATATTTTATTGACAATTATGGCTTCCTTTCTTAATCTCTAAGGGTTTCAAATGAGATAATGTTAAAATTAAATTTAAAACCAGTCAAATCATCATTTTTGCCTTTTTCGTCATTCCACCCATACAAGGTTAAACTTGACCACTTGGAGCCAATATGACGTCACATGACGCTGCTCTATAGTGAAGATTTTGGGTTAAAAACGCTGCCAATTCGTGACGTGTGGAAACAACAAGAGTTACTTTTCGCTGGATCCAACCGGGTTAATTTACGAAGACAACCCAGGTCATCTAAGGTCCCCGATGCAAACAACAAAACAGAAATTTAAAAAGAACCATCCAAAATCTATAAACCACTAATGTCCGACAAAATACGCATGCGCGAACACTTTGAGAACTTGACAGGCTGTGGTTTGCTGTTATAATTACACTTTATAACTTTATAGGCAAGAATCGCACAATTTTTATTCGACGATTTATTGGAGTAAATCCCTTCACGTTTTACAGCATTTTATTTCAGAAAATTGGATCGCAAGTAAATTATTGGTGAATGAACATAATTTAGAAAAGGGTAGACAGATAGCAGCCTCGCTGATCCACTTACACTAAGTTTTAAACGTTATGCTTATGGGAAGGAAATGGCGACACAAGGGTGCGTCAACACAACGACTCGCCTTTTGCATTCTCGAAGCTACAATCTAATTCCGTTGGCAACGATGTCACTGTCATGGCAACAACGCTACCTGGATTAGTTTAACCCGACAAAATTTGAGTAAATGCTTGCAGTATTATAAATCCGTGACAATAAGATAAAGAATTCCTCCTGACGATACAATTTTCAGTGCCAATCGTTTCTGAATTCACATTATTGACAGTTTTCGTTGCCGGTCTGGCAGAGCTAAAACTGGCGCCATGTTGGAATTTCATATGATTTTTAGCTTCTCGTTGGCGAGTCATTGCATAAACGCGCCCTTACGATCACGAGCAGAGTTCCCCTATAGTCCGTATTTTAATTTTAAAATGCAGGTTCACGAAAGAATCAAGACCACGTCACACGTGAAAAAAAAGCTTAAAATTAGCAAGTAAGTATTTTCAAGTTTTCCGTTAACTTGTGAACTATAACTTAGTGGGATTATTTTGGCATTTGTTACCACGACTTGTACAACTCTGTCGTTATTGGGCCATTGTTGCAGCAGTGGATTTATATCATTTGTACTCCTGTTTCGTAGTTTTCCAGTGTTAAAAGCAGCTGTCTATTTCGTGAAGGCAGTACAGTTTGAACAATGAACATACAGACTTCTTACCAAACAGAAACCGGTGTCTTACTAAATATTTTTATTACGGTTAACGGCTTTTATAAGAGCTTAAGGGCTCGAAGCCAAGTGCTCAATCACAAAACACAAAATACAAATAAACTGCAAACTACGTTACAGCCTGCCTGCAACAGTCCATCATCAACTACCCATCGAGATGGCACATGCTAAACCTAGACACACGCTAGTGTGTTGCCGTCACATAATAAACACGGGACAAAGCTTGGGCAGAACCTTAACATAAAACGCATTTCTAATGTTCCATATTTTCGCAAACAAAATTGCGTGGACAATGGACCTACCGTACACAAGGTAGACCAATCCGTACCAATTACAATAAAATGGAAGCGAAAAAAAGCCAACACATTAACTGGAAAAAAAAAAGGCTTCGCCGTTTACAAAAAAAATGCATTAGAGCTCGTATCCCCACACTCACAGCTGTGATTGTAACCCGAATAAGCACGGATTAAAATTCACTCAAACGCAACGAATTATAATTTGAAACGGTATACCATTTCTCAACCACTCAAAAATTAAGTTGCTATAATTTGAACTCCAATTCCAGGGAACAAGGATTGTGACATGCCAGCCTCCATGTACACGTATACATGTACATCACTAATCAAACAATAGAAACGGTTGGATATTTTTTTAAAAACACAAAAAAAAATACAATATATACACGCACATGAAACAGAACGAAAACCTAAATTTACAAACACACACAAAAGAGACGCCATTGACAGCAAAACACCAACAAAATTGAATGATAAATGAACAATAATTGCACACACGAACTAAACTAAAACAGAAACCATAAAAAAAAGAACTGCTTTAACTAGGAGTCTTCTTGTTTCACAAATTATAAATGCACACAAAATACACATATAGCCACTCATACGAAACACACTTAAATATAAAATAACAAACACACAGACGAATATTAAAAGAAAAAACACACAAACGTACTCACGCACACAAACTTTTAAACATTTCAAACTCAAACTGTATTCACTTTCTGACATAACCACAGAGTAAAAAGGTCTTTGTTCCCTGGAAATGAAGTCCAAATTACAGTTCTTTGTATTCGAGTGAACTCTAATCCATTTTTATTCATGTACCTTCACATCTGTGAGTATGGGGATAGGAGCTCTAATGTTTTCTTTCTAAACGGCTAAGCCGTTTTTTGCTCAGTTAATTTGTTGGCTTTTTGTTGTCGTTTGTCTACGGAAATGATATAAGCAGCAGACAAAGAAATAGTTCGAAACTGAGCAACAATGTGCACACGTTTTACCAACAATGGAGTCGGAGTACAAATTAGTTAGACGCCGGTTTTCTTCAACAATGAGGTAAGACTGCCAAATTGTTATCCTCGGACTTCGCCCTCGGACCAAATGCGGCAGTCTTACCTAATTGTTGCAGAAAACCGGCGTCTCATCAGTATGAAGACATACTGCTGCAACAATGAAACCGTTGTCTTACCACTAGTAAGAATCACGGCTAGGCGTGGGCTTCTTACTGTAACGAAGAAAACGAGGGTCTTTGGTTCTTACTTCAGAAGTAAAAATACAATCGCTGTCCATGTTCGTGTATTCCAAATCGCTTCTCAGGTATTATTAAACTATTTATCACCCAATTTCACGATCTCAGTCCTCCTTTAACAATAGAAATCGACGATATTGCAACAATGGTTTAGGACTGAGATGCAAAAGGAGGAGTGATATCGGATACCATGCCTGCTCTTGGATATCACGCCTGGATATCACGCCTGCTTACGAATTAAATAACATAATTCTTGCTCCAGATTTTAAAGAGGACTTTACAGCCTCGATTAAAATAAAAACAGCACCGTAAAAAGCTACGTTTGGTTAAGCAAGAAAAAAAATGCTTTCGTTTTATTTAATTTTTCTTGTAGCACGAAAACATTATGACACGGTTATTTACGATTTAAAATTACAAACGGTGTCGCAGTCTTGATTCAAATTTAGAACAGATTGCGTTTTCCTCGTCAGTCTGAACAGTGCAAACTTTTCTTGGTGGGTAGCTCTCACCCTACCCGACTCCTGTTGTCCGCTCCTACGCCCTTCCTCTTG
>JAHWFP010242474.1:4229-18065 GCA_023313725.1 Lithobius niger
TGACTAGTGCGATTTGTACTTGGAAGAATTTGTTGGTCAAGCCTCAGGAAGAAGGCAGAGGGGGAGGGGCGCTAGCACCCCTGGAGGTCATTCGTGGGGGTCCACGGCTGATTCGATTGTGTACAAATCTTTTTGCATGTTGCAGCTTTAACACATGGCTTTGTTACACTCCGTTAGACTTATGTAAAATTTGCAAAAGGTTTTGATTTAGTTTGAAATAGTGTCCATAGTACAGAGATAGCTAGTTGTTTTAATTTTGAGCAACTAGTTTTGATATAGATAATAATTTTAAAAGGAAATAAAGTCGTTTACATCATTCACCAAGGTTAGTTTTGCCTACACATGACAAATCATGCGTAAAGAAATAGGATGCGCCAAAAAGCAAACATGTTTAAAAAATACCAGTTTGAATTCATGAGAGTTCACCGTTATTTATAACGTAAATAAAATTGTATGAAAGTTAAACGCTTTGCAGCTGTAGTCGACTATTGAAGACGTCTTGTAACTCGTTGCTTAGTTAAACTCTGTTCTAATTTAGTGGTTGACGTGGTGGACGTAACAAGCATTTTGCCATAAATTGACCTTTATGTAGACTACTGTCCTTGAATTCCTATTTCTAAACAGGGTCATTTCAAAGGACGGGGTCGGGAGTGGAGGGGGCCCAAGCAGCAGAAACTTTCTGCCCATGGTCGTGGCAAGCGGGGGAGGGGGGGTGGACACTTTAAAAAAGGGGCGTAAAATGTTCGTAGTCAATTTTATTTTTTTATATTTTTTATTCTTTTCGTTTTTGTTTAAGATTTGGGCTGTATTCCTTCGTCACGTTGGGGGCAAAATTGTGTGGGGGTAAAGTTGTGATTGGGGCACAAAATAGCAGTGGAGCGTAATTGTGGTGGGGGCTTAAAATTGCCAATTTGCTCCCCCGTCCCCAACCTCCACAAAAAATTCCTAACCACAGCCCTGTTTCTGCCAGTGTCCGCGACACTAACTATGCTACGAAAAATTATCCGCATCTAATATATTTTTCTTCAGTGCTTTAACATTTTAGCTCTTCCGCCAGTGAAAAGTTCTCACCAAGACGATTAAAATGGTGTGCTGAAACATCAAAATCGGTTAACAATTTGCGAATGTCCAACTTTGAGCAAATACGACCACAGTGCAGCCCTCCACTATCCTCGTCATATCGTCGCGTGTCAAGCTAATTTTACTATGGGGGGGTTAGGAAAAGTAGCTAATTGCGTTCCAGGGAAGCGTTAAATTGTCACCGGTTTTTACACAAAGGGCGTCAAGTCCAGTTACAGAAACAATTGTCGTCGGGCAACACCCTGCCAGAAAGGTCCATTATCTGGCATAGAATCTCTAAAAAAATTTAAGCACCATTTTTTTTTTCAAGTATGCCCCAACTTTTTGAAAATCTGCTTACACGTTTGCCCGTGGTGTAAGCACTAACTATTAAGTAAGTGTGAACTATTCTTTCCAATCGTACTTTTAGCTGCAAATCACTGCAGTGAGTAACGGCATTGCAGCCTGCTACCGGTTAAAATTTATAGATTTTGTTTGAGTTGTTTCTTTTGCAACTAGGTCTATTCGATTCTGAGATACATGGTACAAATTATATTTATTGTTGGAAGTTAATAAACCTCATATTCTTCCGTAGAAATTGGCAACAATGACTCCAACTTGATGCCATCCTCCAACGTGATTACGGTTCGTGCAGGGTATTGTTGGAGCGACGCAATGTGCAAAACCTTTTGGCCGCTACTGTACGTTATATGCAGTCAAATGGTCCAAGACGCTCCAATTTTTTGAAAGTAGTGTCCTTCTGTTTCAGAACCAATTTACATTTTTCGTTTAGCAAGAGATTTTTTTCTTAACTTACGTTTATTGCCAAGACAGTACTGCCTGTGACATTCTCCAGAACTTCTGGTTTTATAAATTGCCTAAGACATTGCAATACAAGATCATTTAGTTTGTGTATAGACTATGTGCACCAAAGTAACTTAATTCTTTCTATAAGAGTGTCGTGAGAAAATTGCCGAAGAATTCACAGCAGATATCTGAAAATGCATTTTCGGAAAAGAAGTAAAAGCCTTGAAAACTGTAATAATTCTCTTGTAACAATATGATTGGCTCAGCTTTGTTAGTTCAAATTGTATTTTGGTCTGTATCTGTACTGAGTTTTACAAACTTCAGCATATGATGCATTTTAAACTTATTTTAAAGTAGGAAAAGTAGGACATTTGTTAAAAAGTAGGACAAAAGTAGGACATTCACCAAAAAAGTAGGAAAAGTAGGACAACTGGAAGGCCTGTAATAATTTTTTTAGCAAGTCTATTAGTTGAGGCTTATGTAAAGTAACCTTTCACTTTCGGTGTTTCAGTTTCGTTTTTTTTTTAATACGTTTCAGTGTGCGGACGTTCGCAGGTTGTATCTCCGCAGAAACGATCACAGAATGTCGCTGAAAATTTTAATTTGCGTGTTAGCAAAATTATACTGAATGTTTAAGCAGCAGTTAAATTAACTATACGTGTTTACATCCATATTCGTTATTTAGTTGTATTTATCTAATTGCAAACTCTTTGCTGTCGTGCTGGACGATTATGGCAAACTGCGTTCTAACCAGCCTTCAGTCCAGTCAGACTGTTGCTCGCTGTCTCGGTTGCTATGGAAACGAATATAGCCTCGCTATTAAAAACTGTTAAAATAAGTTTGAGTGACAATTCCAGGAATGAAGATGCATTGCGGACGTGTAAGTACGTTGTATAGTTCCTGTGAAGCGTGTTTATTATGGTGTAATGCCTTACCTACAGCAGCAATAAACGAATCGGGCCTGACGACCAATTCTATCGCCATGTTAAAAAAAATTCTTCTTTATGACGGTTTCATTAGTTAGCACCAGTCAGAAACAGAAGTCGTTGTCGCAATTGACGTCTCGTCGAAAACAATCAAATCTAATATAACCTAAATTTTTCTCACATACTGAATTTAGCTTCTCATTCTTTAATAAGTGAATAATTAAGCCTTCTCAGCAATTTTAAGTATGCGAATCTGGTGTTATGTGATGCCAACTAGTTGTGATTCCGGCTTATCGCTACTGCACTAGTGCGCTTATCACTTATTAATCGCCCTCTTGGCAGACCATGCAGAGTGCTGATCAGAATAAGCGGGCTGTGATTGGCCCATACGTCAAAAATCTCGCTTTCCCATTGGCTAAAAAAATATACTCCTTATAATCAATATCCTGATCAGTATAATGGCAAATGGTTGTATAGAACTATAATTAATAAACAAAAACGGAACGTTAAATGTTTAGAGCAGTGGTCTCCAACCTTTTTCAAATCGCAACCCCTCCTAAAAAAAATTTTTCCACGACCCCCCCCCCCCCCCCTCAACTCCTTCGCCCATCGGTTTTACAACTAGCGGGGTCTGGGAGAGCGTTGTGAGCTCCCCCAGCGAAGTCTGGGACGGAACCCCGGGAAGCCAACGCTTTCTTTTCATTTTAAGCATTTTATAAACGTCGTCATGTGCTCATAAAAAAAAAAACAAAGTCACGCCCACAAAGTTGTTAGAGTGGATATATTATAACAGGAGCCAATAAAACGAGCCCCTCCATGTTCATTTGTTCCTGATTATAATTATAATTTGATTTTAGAAGAGATAAAAGTACTTTACAATTAATTAATTTTATTAATGATTAAATTTCAGGGCAAAAAAAAGATTTTAAGATTAAAAGATTAAAAAAATAATAATAATTTTTTCCTGCTTATGTATCGTGACCCCCGAGAGGACGCCCGCGACCCCATTTGGGGTCGCGACCCATCCACTGGTTTAGAGTAAGGGTCTAAAAGTCAAAACCTCGCAGGAACACGGACAAGTTTTGATAGTCAGGATCTAGGTGTAAAATTTTGTCAGTAAGAGACTGGTAAGCATTAGACCCTTACTGCCCGGTGGTTAGCTTAGTTCTAGTCTATGCGGACAGAACGTGTGTATGAACGGTTGTAGCAGGTTTTCTTTGTTCTTAGAATATTGTTATGGAACTTTAGGAACACAATTTTCATGTGAAGTGTGGCATTTTGTCTTTTGATGCTTTAGAATTTTTTATTATATTTCGTAGATTTATGGTAGAGGATAACCATTAACCAACAATGCTCTCTGCTGCGAATATGTTGTCATGTTACTAAATCGAAAAATAATTTTCAACATAAAGCAAAACAGAAAACGTATACCATACTACCAATGGATCATCACATGGGTGTTTGTAGGAGGATTTACAGATTTTCGTCAAAACTGGCAATCGGGTAGTAAGGTCTAATGCTTACCAGCCTCTTACTGACAAAATTTACACTTTGACCCTGACTGTCAAAGCTTGTCCGTGTTCCTTCTAGGATTTGACTTTTAGACCTTTACTCTAAACATTTAACGTTCCGTTTATTAATTTGTGTTATTTTTTGGATTGCAGCTAAACTGTAAAACGGTGCAGTTGACGGTCAAAGTTTAGAGTTTAACACTGAGACCCTGTGTTAATAATAGAAACAAATCCTTTAATCTTCAGTCTACGTCTTGCAGCTGGCGTTTGCTAATTGGCATTGTTGTATAATAACAATGTTTAAAACAATGTAAAACAATCATCTGATCGTTTTGAGCTCGGTAACCCCTGAACCACTTGACCAATTAGAAAAGGCGTTATGGAAAGGGCACATCTACAAAGCAATTCCTGTAAAGTGACCTAAGAACCAGCTTTATAGGACAAATGGTTTGACCTGTACAGAGGACAGACGAAAGGTACATCCCCAGAAGACTAACAACAAAACCAAGAACAAGAAGTTGTCTATTTGGCCCGTCTCTGTATCTCGGGTTTGGCTCGACCGAATTTCACAATTTTTGAATTGCAGACAGGCATTGACTAGTCAAGGCTAGATTCCAAATTTGGTTTTAAAATGTTTACTTTTGACGGAGTTATAAGCTCTCAAAGTTGAGTGTTTAACACAGAGATCGTAGGTCGACCCTTACTAACACTGGCTATTGCCAGTGTATATAATAACTGCTGAACCAATTTTAGCTCTAGGCCTAGCGTGAGTACCTGTCACTGTATCTTTATTTGCTAGGATAGTATCAGCCAACCGGCTTTCATTACCATTTCTGACTCGAACTCAGTATTGTGTCATGCCTTGAAAATATGAAAGGGCATGACAGCCAGCACGTCGTTTGGCTGCTGAGGAAGAAGTGGGTCGAAGATTCAGGCGAAATACACAGTGGTTGCACATACTTCGTCTGGTTCCTTTTCCGGGATCTGGAGCTCACTGGAATCTTCTAGTAGTGGAAAGTAAACATCTACCCATGTGCGAAGCTACTTGGAGTTCCTTTTAAGTTGGGGGTTATGTCGCCAGAAACCAGGTATCTTGAAAGTGTTTCAGATTAAATAATGACTGATCTCGAGTATACCAAACAACACATAAAGAAAGGAAAATGTCTGTGTTGGACGTCTCAGTAGAGCCATCACCTCAAGTCTGCACCTCACATGAGACTATTCCGGTGGCCTGGATCCTTCCCAGCATCCAAGTATTCAGCTTCTCTACGATCTTCGGCGGTTGGACACTGCAGCTGCTCTCCACCTTCTTCTGTTGTCGCCTCACCTACACCAAATAAAAGACAGCAGTGGAAGCCTTCACATCTTGACATCTCATCTGTGCATCCTTTGCCATCAGCAAATCGACCTCAGCTTTTAGTCTTCACCAGAAGTGTCCTCAGCAAGGGCCCTCATTAGATACAAATCGGGAGCGGAAGCCTTCGCACCTTGGCTAATCAACTAGTCACTTCTCAACCTTTGGATCAAATGGTCTCCTTTGGTCTGCTCTCGAATGCCCGAGGGTGGAATTAGTGCTATTTTCGTTGGATTTTCTTCGATTTTTCGTTGAAATTTTCTTCGACTTTCTACGATGGTCTTCTTTGTTGATTGTCTATAGGGCGAAGACAAAATTCAGGATGATATCTAATCTTACAGTTGAGAAGGATGGATCGTTCACCTGACAACAGAAGGGGCTGAACTGCTCATTTCCGAGAAGTTATTATAGCAACAGCTGACCATAAAGTGGTGATCTGCTAGTTCGTTCCCGGTGCAGGGTATCCCAGTGCCCAAGTACGGAATATCCCCAGGGAGTTGATGCCAGCGTAGGGAGAGGGATCACGTCCTTTCATACTGGAAGTGGAACAAACTACAGGCTGTCAGTTGGTTAAGCAGTTAAGCCTGATCCCGAACAAGATAGGATGTTTTGTAGGGCATCAGACAATCCATTATCTTTGTTATGCTGGTGATCAGCACCCTTCAGATCAGCCAATGTACTAATGGTCCGGTGGGCTGTTGTAAAAGTGAGCATATTGTAATTTATTCGCCACAAATTACAAATTTTACCTGCCAAATATACAATTTAATATTTTTTGGGGTAATAGTCTAGTCAGGGTGAGCGTCGTAATATTTTGGTGATGACTTAAGTCAACGTTTTCCAATCTTTTTGATGGGTAACCAACTAGTTCCGTAAATAATTACGGTTAATAGTCTCATGCAGGAATAAATAACACCAGGGGTGTTTGAACGTGTCATGTCTCACTTTTTGTTTGGAAGTAAAACCAACTAGTGTTATCCTCAAAGAAGTTGCTCACAAAGTCCATCCTAACCCAGCTCCAACATGTCCAGGAGCATCTGAATATAAGAGCATTCAAATATACAGCCATGGGCTGACCTAGTGGAGAAGAAGAAAAGAAACACGAGCAGAGCTATGAGTTACTTCATCTTTCTGTGTAACTCTGTTTCCAGGAAGCACTTAATCCTTTGGTATTGCGTTTTTCGAGCAGGTTGTTCCAAATTGAAACTGTACAATTTGGAAAAAAAAAAACCTTCGTTCCATTTGGTGCAACAGTAGTTGATTTGTATTTTTTAGCTGTGCCTTCTAATGATGGTACTGTTACTTTTGTTAAAGAAGGGTTCATTTCTACTGCTCATTGGTGATCCTGAAAACTTCAAGAAGGTAACCTCTTTGCCTACGTGCCTCGAGGGTCGCGAGTTCAATCTGCCTCCGTCAGTCTGCACAGCTAAAGCAACACAAATAAAAACAAATATTTCTAAAGAACTGCCACATCCTGGGAAATCACCAGTAGTTTGGCTGTTTATTGCCAATTAAAAAAAAAACATTATGCTCATTATGCATTTAAAGTCCATTTCCTAGGATGACGTTTTGGATGAAGGTCTTTGAATCATCAGCTCCCATTTTCCACCGTTGAATGATACAAGCATAGATTAGGAAGTTAACTCTTACCTCTTCCAAGCCTAAGTGCGGCCTGGCGGTATGACACCTCTCCAACCAAAGGCTGAGTTGGAAAACTGGCCTTCAGTCGGAAATAGACGAAACTAACTAAAGGCGCCGTAAATAGCAATAAATTCTCAAATTTTTCGGAAAAGCAAAGGATTCCAGAGGGAAATTCCAGTCTCACCACCCTTATCATATTTGTCTTCGAGCCGTCTTTGCAAGATTTTTTTCTCTTATCCTTTTATCCTTGATGCGTTGGTTTTTAGGTTGGCACCATCGTGGTTTTTCAATACTCAAAGTGGTTGAGCTTAAAACTATGGTTCTGTCACATAGCCTATGCTGCTGGTTTGCGCTTGTGGCAAACGCACACGTAGAGGTCAGTGAGAGAAAGTTTCCGTAACTCCTTTATCAAGATGGCGCCACGGTCAGCAGCTGAGGTTACTAATGCTATTTTCAAAGTTGTTTAGCTCGTATAATTATATTTAAATAATAATTGCGATGTTAGATTTTAAAGTCTTTGAATGAGCAAAAGTACTTCACCCGTGAAAAAAAAGAACCAAAAAAAAAAAAAAATTTGACAGCAGAGAAAAGCACATGCTAGTCGCTCTGATGACCTGCGGAAGACCTACCGGGAGTTGTATGTCCTCATGTTTTTATAGCGAGAATGGTTTGTTTTGTAACGCATGCGGAAGATGGATTGACTTGGAATTTGGTCGTAGATCAATTCTATTTGACTTTAATATGTAAGTATTGGGTTTCAAAAAAATTCCTGAGACGAGCCGAGTTGCTAAGTAATTCGATACTTTTGTTTAATTTTTGGTTTGATTGAAAATCTCAAAAGAAAGATTTTTGCGTTTTTGTTCGCTGAGTGGAAAACTGACGAGATCTAACTAATTCTGGTTCCTGCAGTTAAAATGGTTCCTGTAGTTGAAACATTTTTGTAATCTGGAGAGTATAAGACGTAATTAAATCAGTGTAGTAAATGTATGTCTGGGGAAGGGGGGGGGGAGAAGGAACCAGTAATTGAGACTCTGCAAAGATCTTCTTTTTGTAGCCTTCGTTATAACGAGGTTACGGCGAAAATAATGATAGTCAACCTATTGTCCCAAGTTACAAACTCTGATTGACCAGGTTCAAGAGGAACGCCTTTGTCGCTGAGGAAGCAGTCAGTGTTATCAAAACATGAGCTAGAGAGTTATATTGTTACAGCGCAAGCAATAAATGTTGAATATTCTGATCATTGCTTTATGTAGCATTCAGATCGTGGTCTATAGGCTCTATAAATTAAATAAAAGAATTCAATTCAGATCGTATTGTTAACACGTATTGTTGGGATATTGTTGGGAAATGTTGGATGAGTTATTTGTTCTTCTCGCTGGCTGATAACCTATTAAAGCACAGTATCCCATCTAACGTGTCTACTTGTTTGCCACGATCGCAGACGCCGCTCCCTAGCTATGTCCCTAGCTTGTCAGGTGACTTTCAGGAAGTAATCAATGGTCATCAAAGACAATAGAATGGGGGGTATAAGGCTTCGTGGCACGTCACATAAATAGCTAGGTCATTAGCGCCAGCCTCAGTCACATTGCAGTAGTCTGGGTTGCCACTGCTCCACACATTACACGACGTTAAACAAACCCCAAATCTGGATCTTTTACATCTGTACCTCCTGCAAAAATTAAAAAACCTCGGACAGGAGGACACTCCTCGCCCTATTGATGCGCTAAGTCTCGTTGAAAATGGCGCGGCTTGGATGGCACATCAACAGCTAGATCATTAGCGCAGTTACAGTGTTGGGGTCCAGGATGCTAATGCGCCACATTTTACAGAGACTTTAACCAAGCCCCAAATCTAGATATCGTACATCTTTACCTCCCGAAAAATTAAAAAACCTCGGACAAGAGGACTGAATGAAACGCTATGTCTCGCGAAAGGTGGAAACGGCGACGAACACCATCAAGATTGTGATATTCAATAAGGACGTGATGGTCCGTAAGTGGCCGGCAACACCAGTAGCATTCAGGAGGAATAACTCCCCACCCCCAAATAAGGCAGCAATGAATAAGGTGGGTGTGACCAGTACGCAAACAGGCTAAAACCACCTCCTCCGGCAACAAGCCGAGTGCCATGCCTGGACAGTGCCTTTAATAGCCTGAAACTTTTCGCCGTCTTGCTTGTTTATCCCATAAAGCTTGCCAAGCAGGCGAGCAATATCTCGGACGTAGAGAGCTGGACAGATCCTTATCAAGAGGACAAGACTGAGGTCGAAGATGTAAACGGCGGCAAACACCATCAAGATGGTGCCACACATTCGGATTCTGCTGTGAGATGGCACCATACCTCATCAATAATGAGAATAATAATAATAATTATTAACAGTAGTTTCGTATTTGATTTGTTGTACTGAAGTTATCGAGTTGTGGTTTTGTGATCATACTTGTGGTCTTTTCTGCTGAATTGTAAGGTAAAGGATCGTTAGGCTACTGGATCACCGCTCCCTTTACAAGTCAATCAATCAGCTCCACCTTTGATTAAATCAGTCCATCCAATACCAAAAAGGGTATGTGACAAGCCACATAAATAAATAAACAAAATACCTGTTGTAAGGTCCAGGGATAGCAGTGAAGACCAGTGTGCTGACATCTAGACGGGAAAAAAATCATTTGTCCTCCAGTGGCTGATAACTGAACCTGGGTCTTCTGATAACTTATGTACAGTGCTGTATTTTTACCTCTCAGCTGCCACACACAATTGATGGAGAACCAACCAGGTTTTCCAAAAGCCTTTGAAAGTAAATGCTCATTCCAGTGAAAAAAAGGCCGGCAAGATAATCTGAGACAACTTCCTACTTTGTATTTTCTTCGTCTTTAATCTCAATAATTAAAATGTTGTGAAGTCCATCCGTCTGTGCTCATGTTTCAAAGGTGACCGCTGAGACTGGCTTGTTTGCTGCCGGGTTGTGCGTGTGTTTCAGACATTGAATAGGCTATTTTCATGATCAGAGCTAGTGTTGGTGGTAAACCGGTTCTCACGGTGTACCCCCGGTACCAAAAATGCAACGTACCAAATACTGAGCATTTTTTAAATACCGGTAGTGTTTTAATATGAAAAAAGGGCTAAAATTATAACAATAGTTCATTCAGTTGTATGTTGTAGGGCTCAAAGCAGCGCAACAAACAATTAAAGCTCAACAATGGTAAATTGGAATTCTAAACAATGCATAAAAGTGGAGCCAAGTTTGCATAGCTTTGATACTACAGCCCAGCATTGTTCTACTTGTAAAGCATGTTTTACAAGATGTTTTTTTTTTCCCCAAATATGTCGTGAAACATGCATTAAACCTAAAATCAGGGAGGACAAAAAGCAATAAATTTTTTCATCAAAACTGTATCAACAAAACACATTTTTCAATAATATTTGTTATTATTTAAAATTCGGGTGTTTTTAAATTCATTTTTACTAAATAAATTATTTGATACAAAATTGCTAATAAGTTTTCTGTGATTGATACTCAAATTTTTTCTAAGACAATTACAGCCCTGGTAGGTATATGGATAGTGCTGTCAACTATCTGTAGATCTCAGCTGGCAGCCCTAATCCTTTTCTCAGCTTAAAAGGGACCCCTTTCTCCTGCTCAGGTTGTATAGTTAGGCAGACACTTTGCATATGTATTTATGTAAAGCCCCAATGTAGGCTTACTGATTCTGTGGGCCAACCAACATTCACTATAAGTTTGCTTAACCACTTGAAAGTCTTCCGAGAGCCCGGAAGCAAAATATTTTCAGCCAGTCTGCGACTAGCTTTTCACCATCAAAAACTGTCTGTGGGGAGAGGGAGGGGAGGGTCTGTGGTCTGCAGGTAGTGGGTGAAGGTGGAATCTTGCATTGTGCAAAATTTTCAGTTATGCCTTGCACAAATTTTTTTCTAGCTTCTTTGTCAGTTGTTTTTTGCTAAACAACTTAAGAATGACCAAACCTATCGTCTTGAGAATAGCATAATGGCTATGATTGCATTGAGAGTCAATCGATTCACATTCCACAGCAGACGCCATGCTTTACGCACTTCTCAAAATAGCAAAAACCAGTCCACAATTTCCACAAATTTTCGACAGCTTTGAAGAAAAATTTTTGTTAAAGTTTCTCTTGCTGTCTTCTCCCTGAAGAAGCCCTGAAGAAGATAGCAGGAGAAATTTTAACAAGAATTTTTTACAAAACTGTCGAAAATTTGTGGAAATTGTGTACTGGTTTTCGCTATTTTGAGAGGTGCGTAAAGTATGGCGTCTACTGTGGAATGTGGTTCAAGTTGTGTATTTGAATGTCAAAATCGGTCAAGTTTTGGCGAAATTATTGCAAAAAGAAAATCACGAAACCAAAAACTCAAGATAAATCGTACACAACACAGCCAGTCGTACTGCGACGTAGCGTAGCCTATCGCTCTGATTCTGTCATAGGGTTCGAGGGATATGCATGTATTGTGTCCCGGTTGTTTCCTTTGAAAACCTCCATTCGTAGTACTTTATTTGATGTGCCGCCGACATTTGAAAACGATTTCAGGAACCGGTTTTGATACAACTCGTCGTTAGGTTGGGACATGCCAAGGAAGGGTGCTGGACACGATTACGGCTCTGTTGCAAGTTGTCTTGCTGCCACTTGCATTTTAGGCAAATAGTGTAGCCAACTTGTGTAGCCAAGTAGGCAAGCCACAAAGTCTTCCTTATGTTTGGTTTCAGGCTTTATAAACGACCCAGTTTTATATTCTACGTGGCAAGGTGGCCGTCCACTTTACCCCAAAGAGAGAACAGGAAAAGGGAGGTTCTGGCTGAATCACATCCCTTTGAAAGCATGTGCTCCCGAACAGCAGTGTATAACTGTATTATAATAAGTTGTATCAGATGAGGGATGGTTCATAGCATTTGGTTAGAAATCCACTGGCCACTTGCCAATATGGCAATAAAAAATATTTTTGCGAGAGGCCATGTCAGCCTGTGGATTGTTAATAAACAAGGCCAAACCAAACTGAACATATTTCTCTTCTTGTTGGTGGATTTTAATGTTTCAATACACCATTTAAAGGTTTCTACTTGCTGGCCAGAAAATATCCACTAACTGATATTTGCATTCAGTTCCTGATGCTCTATTAATCTGGATGAATCAAAACCTCAGACACCCACCTGCCACATAACGCGGGTCCAGCACGCGCAGGCCCTCCATAAATGGTGTTACGGCATTAGCCAGCCATCTCTTTTCCTCCAACCAAGACACATGGACCGCTATTACCCTCCCTCGTCTTTCATTTTTCCTGTCGTCTCGCCAAGAAGAAGCCTCGTTCTGAAGACTACCGTTGTCGGCCACTCTCGTCTAGAAGATCTCTCATCGAAAGTCTCTCGCCCTGAAAGAAATCGTTCATCGAGAGTCTCTCGTCTAGCAAATCCTTCTTTGAAAGTCTGTCGCTCGGAAAGAAACTTTTGTCGAAAGTCACTCACCTAGAAAATCCTTCTTCGAATGTCTGTCGCTCAGAATGTAATCTTTCATCGAAAGTCTGTTTCACCTATAACGTATTCTTCCACATGCTTCCCGACTCTACTCGGATTCTGCTGGAACGGCCTCGCGTTTTCCCGCCACGGCACAACCTCCGTCGGCTCCCCGTATTGTCGCAGCTCACCGCCAAGGCTACCGACCGCCTCCACGAAGATCGCCATGCATTATTGCTGCTATTACAGCCTCTTCTAACTGACCTTTTACAACTACCGTTCCCGCTTAATTATCAAGCTGACCGAAATTGCCAGCCTTCTCCGCCGAGTTTCGTCGCTGAAACGTCTTTGCATTCTCCACGACTGTCGTTTTGCCGCTCATCATCGGAATTCAAGCCCGCTGTTCCTTGCATGTCCCTGAAACCTGCTCCTCGTTTTCGTCATTAACAGCCATCTGAATCTCCTATCGACGCGCCTGCTGTCCCTCATCTTTCGCTGGCAACAGCCATTCAAACCTTCTATCGACGTGCCTGCTGTCCCTTATCTTTCGCCTGCAACAGCCATTCAAACCTTCTATCGACGCGCCTGCTGTCCTCATCTTTCGTCTCTAACAGCCACTCAAACCTTTTTGTCGACGCGCCTGCTGGGCCCTGGACATTTGCTATCCCTCACCCTTGAAATTCCTCAACAGCATCGCTGCAACTCGCAGGCATTGGCAATGCCAGTTCAACTCTTCGTCGTCATTTTTCTGCCCTTCAAAATTCCACGCCTTTTGTCCTCCCGTTGATTCATTTCAACCACCAACGCAGTTCACGTGAGCGCCACTACCTCTCTCTGGCGCTCATTCTCCACCTAATTGCCTCCTCTCGCAACAACTGAAAATCCTTCAGCACAAAGTTTTGTGCTCAACTGTTACTGCAGTTTCAGTTAGTGGAATCAAGAATTTATATTTATATTTAAAGGGCAATTACATCCATTTTGATATGCATGTTTGACTTTTGGATTACTTACACAATAACTAAACACAAGAAATGCGGTAAGAATACGTTACGTACGTCCGATACAACA
>JAHWFP010242476.1:0-19022 GCA_023313725.1 Lithobius niger
GATACCGGGACGAGTCAATCGTAAATACAAGATGGACGGATTAGGCTGACTGTTTAATCTGATAAAATATTGTGTGGTCGTTACATCGGTGCAGGGCTCTAGTACAGTACCGGTCGGATCTTGGATGAAAATAGCATACGAGACTGGGTAGGACAATATGACTGCCGAAGGCGCCGCTGAAGCCGTTGATTTGTGTTGTTGCCGCATTTTGTCAGCAGAGGGTGACCGTCTGTAGAAAAATGCTGCCTTCCTTTAAACACTTTCTTGGTTAAGTGACCATGTCGCTCTTTGCTGAAGAGCTGCGTGCAGTCGAGAAATTCAATCGCTTTGCGGCAAAAATATGGAAATTTATTTATTTGCACGTATAAGCTACTTACCGGGTTATTACTGAGATTAAGTTAGTGAATTACTAAGTTTTTAGTCAGTTGCCGCTATTTGGCAGTAGTATGGACTCTCCGTACAAAAATTCACCGATGCGATTTGCTTAGCCAATTCCCGAACAGACCTCGAAGAAATGAAATGAGCCACTTGAGGCGGCTATTTTGTCTACCCTCCTAATATTGTTATAGGTCGGGAAGGATAGTTTACTGGCCATGATCGGTGTTAAGGAGGCGTGATTGGCTGGTGACTGCTGCTTACTGGCTATCCATTGGTTAATTGTCATTAGAAATCTGCGAAGGTCTCGAAGACAAAATATTGGGAATGTTTAAGTTTGAACTTTGCGACTGGGACCACATTTGTTTTCCGAAAAATTTAAGGACGTCTATTTTCTGCTATGCTACCCATCCTAAGTTTCCGTTTTTCCAACTGATCTCCATTCTTCCACTCAAGACATTTGGTCGGGGTAGTCACACATCCCAAGCGTTACTCATCCCACCTCGGCCATCTGCCTTATTTTCTGCCCTAGCGGAGTTCAGCTCCATGATCCTTGGACCATGACAATACTTTCTAACTGCTGCGAAAGCATTTACCAAAAATGTTTCCATTAATCATGAACGAAATTTAGAAGTTCGTAGGTGATGCAATAACCCTAGTTCTAACGATGGGTTACTTTAATAAGCAAACTGTTTTTTTTTCAGAACTTTCACAAGTATAACTTAATATCAGGATGGAATATTCATGAAGTTTCTTCTTTCTTAAAATCAGTTTTCATTCAATAAGGGTTTTGCCACTCACCATAAACAGCCAGCCAGACGCAAAATCCACAAAAAGTTGCTTTAGTTGCCTTCATCTTAAACCTAAAGTAAAATAATAAGATTTTTTAAAACTTAATAATCATGTTTAATGCACGGTAGTGACGTCACGCTAATACACCCCCATGCTTAAAGTGTAGTCGTTATATACGGTTAATCTGAAAACCCACACACGTCACAGTGGGTTAGTTTTGATAACCCACACTTTTTTGATAATCTAACACTTTTTACGTGGGTCTACACAACCCCTGCTCCACCATGTGACACATGACCCGACTTTGTAAAATTACCGTACACAACAAAAATGCAACCAGCATAAACAGGCACATTTACAACCTGCGACATTTTTCTTTCTAGCCTAACACGGAAAAAAACGACTCGCGTACTATGCTAGACCCCCACCCACGGAGGAATGGCCCAACCGGCCACCCGGCAATCTTTCGTTCCGACGGTACGAAAACTAGGCTACTGACACTTCCTAAACACACCTAAAAACCTACGAGACTCAAGCGAAGAGCGCATTTTATATACTCATCTTATTTAAACTATTAAAGTAGAAAAAATATAGTTTTACCTTAAACACAAACATCAGTATTACACAGCGTCTCTCCCCTTCGGTCGGCATTCATACACAGGAAGCTTCCAACCCTGTTTCTAAACCGGATCTTCCGTTCAGGAATTTACATAAGTCGCATATAGAAAATCTTAAATTCTTGAAACAAGTCTTTAAAAAACTCTTAATAACACGATAAATTAGCTCGACATCACACCTTAGCATTAAAATACATATCCGTGAGTCCTTGTCGATTTAAGGGCTATAATTGCTCTTGAGCTCGAAACGGCTAGTCCACTATCTCGGGGGTGAAGGGAAAAACTCGTGGGCTCGTGTTTCCCTCCACTCCCTCGATATTGGACTAGCCTTTTCTTGCTCGCGAGCAATTATAGCCATTAAATCGACAAGGACTCAGGGATATCCATTACTTATTTGCCACAAAACATCAAGAAAGGTGCATGGGGTTTTGCGACCCAGTGGCGGATCTAGACTGATGGGAGTGGTGGGTTTATTGCATTATTAGAGGGGTGCCAAGCCAGCCGCCAGTAGAGACATAGATTAGAAAGTTAACTAGATATACCGTCTTACGTCTTCCCATCCTACGCGGAGCTCTGGCGGAAGTTGCGGCTACTAATACCTCTGCTAATGCTTTTGCCTTCGAAGCAGCAGAAGGCAAAAGCATTAGCAGAGGTATTAGTAGCCGCAACTACCACCAGAGCTCCGCGTAGGACGGGAAGAAGTAAGACGGTATATCTAGTTTACTTTTTAATCTATGGTAGAGACATGGGGGATGGCAGAACATCTCAAATTGGAGCGTGGGTCAGCAGCTGCAACCCCAAGCCAACACTGTTGCCACCCACTGATATCCGACTACATATATCACATACAAGTAAATAAGAAACGTTAATAATACAATAGCAATACAACGGCTAATGAGAGCCAAAAGGAGAACTACAACAGCAGTTAAAAATGGATGACGTATTTGCTTATGTAACTTTAGATTAGGTTAGGTTCGCTCGGTATTGGGAGAAAAATGTTTCGGTACGTTGTAGTTTTGGGATGATTTTTTTTACGATTTGTCATTGTGCTCTGTCTGTTAGTCCCTTTGTCGTTGTTGTTTCGCCATTACAGCCAAACTAGGAACCGATGCGAATGAAATGTAACAGGAATAGTCTTCGATATACAGCTAATCGATGTATGAATTTAGTGTGATGCGAAACGATAAAAATATCGAATGGCAGCCCAAAATGTAGCCCAAAAAAAACGGCTTTTGGCTTCTAGCTTCAAAACAGTTTTCAGAAGAACACAAACTTGCTACGAATACTCATATATTCATCAAGAAAGGTCTTATTTTACTTTTATTAAAATTCAAGATGGCAACCAAAAAAAAACCCGGTTTACGGCAGTTATGGCCAAATGCGTGAACAAATCCAAATGAAATTTGTTAGGAATATTTAAAAAAAAATATGACTGAACGACGTATGTGCTTGAGTTTACACACGCTGATAAAAATAGCATCCAAATTGTCAACAAGCCAAAAACTGAAATTTGTTAGGAATATTCCTTAAAATATGACTGAACGACGTATGTGCTTGAGTTTACGCACTTTGATAAAAAAAATAGCATCCAAAAATGTCTACAAGCCAAAAACTGAAATTTGGTAGGAATGTTCCTTAAAATCGACTGAACGACGATAAACACAAGTTTATAAAAATAGCATCCAAAAATGTCTAAAAGCCTAAAAAAGTTTAAAACTAAAAGTCTAAAACTAAAGTCTAAAACCGGTACGAAAGTAGGGGCATCGTCGAATTCCAAAAATTGTATGAAGTGAGGCCTGTGAACGAGTTAGAAGCTGTGGCCATAATCCAAGATTGGAGAACGTTGTGGACCGGAGACAAAGGCCACTGACTGGTTCGTGGATGTGTTGAGGAGGCAACACAAGAGGTCTATGGAGTTATCCCTGGCGGAAAGGGGGACCTCTGGGAGGCTGTAGCTTGCTGACGCGAAGAGCCAGGTGCTGTATGACCCTGAAATGGAGCAGAAACCTTTTTGGCAGGATGAGGTGCATTAGTAGGTGGCGTGGTGCAGCGCCCGTATGATATCGTTTTTGGCTACATATCCGACTACATATATGAATGCGCCAAGGTGGAGAAGGCGACAAAGGTGAGAGCCATCGAACTTTCCCCTTGACCAACATCAATTCTGTCTTCAAAGTTGTTTGGCGATTCGATGGTCTACTTCGGAAGCCTGAGTTTCACTGGCGGCTCTGAAAAAGTCTACTGTCATGGACAGGTCGTATTTGCCGTTCGTAGTCTGTCAGTTCCGTAGCAAAAAAACGTGCTGTCAGAGAGGCAATATTAACTTCCAAGTGGGCAATGTTATCGTCAGAAAGTTTCATGCCGCGCATGATACCGGCGCAGAGCACTGCCAAAGTCGGGAAGGCGTGTTAGATGCTGCCAGAGCGTCTGGGGCCGATTAGGTGGTCAGGACTGTATCGGGCGGCGGAAGTGTTTGTGTGTCTGCTGGCGGGGGCCCACACACATCATCTGTTGTTGAGCATCTGTTGTTGTGTGTTGTGCTGATGGAGGAGGGAGAAGCACGTTGCTATTCTTACCCCGGTTCGTGGTTGGCAACCCTGCTGTCCTTTTCCATTTCTAACGGGAGGTTAACGGAGATGACACTGCTGGTGGATCAGTGACAGGGGGCGCCGAACTGGAGACAGACGAGGCACTGGTGGTTTTGTGAAGTGGAGGAAACTTTCTTTGTAGCTTCTGACGTCTGTTTAAGCTTAGTTTATTTTCTGGGTGGCAGAGAAGATGTGGCATTGGTGGTGGAAGGCGCCTGCTGCGTTGTGTGGAGTTGGGCCTGGGGCAGTTTCTGGGCCTTGAGGTTGAAGAGATCATAAGACTGCTTGTGTTGTAACAGTATCTGGTTCCATTGCTTTTCCGAGATGGTTTTGTATATCGAGCATTTCTTTGTGTACCAGTTGCAGGTGCGATGGTCTTGGCAAACTTGGTGAGGATCGAAGTGGGGGTCTTGGCACAGCGAAGCTGGGACAATGGCAGCGTTCAGGGCTTTCGGCACGAGTTGTGGGCGGATCATTGGAAGATGTGGCGTTTGGATCAGGGAGACTGCCTTGATTGTCTGTATTGTCTTGATGGTCCGAGGGGTCTTTACCTTCGTAGGATCCATGGCTTTTTTGAAGAACTGAAGCGGAAAACGTGGTCTCGAGCAATAACAATGTGCTGGACTTGCGACAAACATTGCCGTAGCGGGAAGTGATGTTTGCGCGCCAAAACGATGCGATGTTAGGGGTTTCCCCGAGTGATAGCGGAGCCGTCTGCGGTTAAAAAATGAGTCAGCGCGGCGCTTGGTTGTTGAGATCGTTGTCGGAATGAGGAATTGTGGTGGAGAGGCTGATGCTTGTTCCCGATAAGGAGTATGTTGTCCTGGTTCTACTGGAAGCTAGGCCATGGGCCGCTCCCCCCCCCCCTTCCTTCTTTGTACGAAGGATTGTATCTAAGAAAAGCTTAGCAGTGATTGAAGGCACCGACATATGGTGTCGCGAGTGGGCTAGAGAAGGTCGGAAGTGCTGTTGTAGAGAATCTTTTCCAGGGCACTGGGGCCTGGTGCAGCTACACCACCTGTAGACTTTACTGCTAGGCTTACGTACACCACTGATGCGAGCGCAAGAGCGCCCTCAACGAAGAATTTAAAATCGTTCCCAAGTGAAACTCTTTACCCTGCCTGATGAAATCGGAGCCAAAATAACTGACCTAACCTATAAGCTACAGTAAAACCATCATTATCACAAATACCTACACCAAATCAAACAACACATCTGTGCAACCGCCAGTCGGCTTGTCTATTCCTCCCTAGTCTTTTATCTAAACAACCCGACAAAAACCGTAAAGTAACGGAAAAACACTTTTTAGGGGGGAGGGGGATCCTACTTCCGAGACTAAAGCAACTTCAAAGGGGTAAACGAGGAAATCGCTATACCGTACGGGAAAAATACCCTTACAATTCCAGAACGAAATTATAACGAAATCTTAACGAAATCACAGAAAATACTCAACTATCTAAGCAAATCACAGAAAATACTCAACTATCTAAGCAAATATGTCTGCACATTTGGTTTATGACTACACTGTCTGCTAAATTACACTTGCCAAAAATAATAATAATAATAAATCATCACCATAGTACATGATTTTCAATTTACACACTAAATTATAGTTTTGGTCAACAGTCATTCTAGGCTCTAGTTAAATTAGCCGGTTAAAGTACACGCTCCTTACCTTTAAAAAGCCGGGGTCGTATAATGTACGTGTAATAACCAGATAACTAGTTTATCACTTTAATACTTGCCACACTAATTTAAAAGTAAACAAATCGTTTACCCAATACAGAAATAGGGGGAAGTATATAATCTTCAAACTGTATCTATTGCGCTTTTGTTATTCAAGCTTCTTAGTTATTGTTGCTCGGAAATAAATATAAACAATAAGTCCGCGCTAACAATCGTATTAGTAAGGATTACCAAAATTAAAATTGTATTAGCACGGCCGGCAGGAAGTGCTTATTAGAGTTCAGGAATGCACGAGAATGAAAAAAAAAAAAAGGATAAAGAGCAGCAGAAATTTGTCGAATTAACCTAAGGTTATCTCGGGGCGGAGAAGGACAAAGAGGGAGCAGCAGGAGTTTTTTGTTTTGTTTTTTAGGGGGCCGAACCCAAATTTGAATATCTGCCCCACGACGTTGAGCGGGACGATGAGAAATCCAAGTGCAGAACCCAGGATCTTTCAAATGCCATAATCGACATGAGCAGAAGCAGCAGCAGAGGCTAACACCATCAAAATATTACAATGCTGCAGCATGTACCATACACCATAGTGGTGTAACAAAGTGAGTACTGAGTATATTGCTGACCACTGCTAGTAAAGTGGTCAAATCCAATATTATTATTATTATTATATTGAATATTGGCCAAAATAAGGCATGTCCCAAAAAAAAAAAGGAAATATCCTTAGAAAAAGCACCCCCCCCCCTTCCTTTTTTTTTTTTTTTTGTGGTTTTGTGGGCACCCTTGTTGGTGCGTCCGACATTTTACATGGAAATGAACCATCCACAAGTAAACAAAAATGTAGACCAAAACTTCCGATTTGAAAGAAAGTTTTAAAGGAGCTACTTTAAATTTTCACAATGGGTGTCGTATTGTAATGAATTTTAATGCTTTAAATGTTACCTATGTTGCCCGTTTTCAGTATTTATTATGGTGGACAATAACTTGCATTTTAAAATAAATTAAATTTATACACTGGGTGTAATACGGGTTTCGTTTAACAACTTGTAATCGAGTGCTGAGAACTACCTGATATTTCCTCAACCCCATATCCGTTTTGTCTTTGCTAGACCTTGTCCAGATACCCGTGCTACTGCATGTAAAGTGTGGTTTAGACAGTCCTTGTGGTTTTCGCGTGATGCGCGGTCAAGTTTACATTGAAGTGGGATCAGGAACGTGCTCAGGCCCCCGAGACGACGGAGGTAAACTGTTTTCTGGGGTCTTTTCTTTCGGAGGGGGGGGGGGGTAAACTTCTTTGTACCCCCCTTTGTGGGACTTTAACCATTTCTGCAACTCTTTACACCACTTTCTTAGTCTTTATTGTTTTTTTTTCCGTTTTTTAGGGACAAAAAAGGACACTTTTTTCAGAAAAAAAGGGGCACTTTGCCTTCAGGCATAGGCTGAGACCCCCCTCGTGTGCATGTCCTTAGTGGGATCATAGCGGAGTTCCACTTCAAAAATATATACTCATGAGCATGGAGATCACTGGAATTCAGGAGTTAGAAATTCAGAAATTAGAAAATTTGACAATATTCAGGTTAGACGCCTTTCAGTTTAGACGTACTTCAGCGTCCCCACTGGACCTTTGTGTCTTTTACAGCTAAGTCAGTTTGTCCGTTTTCTTTTTAGGCATCTGTGAATAAATAACTACGCGACAGAAAAGGCTGAAAAACATACTTTGATCAAGAGACTTTGATCGCTTGACAACATAAAAGTTATTAGCCTACTAGTGACGCAGCTTTTTTCTTGTTGGAAAAAAGGTATGAATAATGTTGAGATGCCTAAACCATGCGCAATGGCTGTTTGCCGTGACGTCACCATGAGTTAGCCAATGACGAAAGAGAAGAACGGCTGTTTGGCCGTCTGATTGGACTAGTCCAGTCACGTGATATGCACGTCACAGCAAACAGCCTTGGCGTGTGGTATAATTAGTAGTGACTAGTGAATTTCACGAAAATGAATTATTCCATGCGGTGCATGAAGCTAAAATTTTTGCAGATAGCTACGTAGTTTAACCGTGGCACGTGCCTTTTGCTGGTTTGGGGGTTTGGAGATGCGCAAATTCAGAGTTCCTAATCAATCTTAATACTATTTTAAGAGCAGATTTACAACATTGTGCTCAAAAGGGTTACAAAGGGTTTAACGGGCGTTAACCACTCCTGGTTATCTGCCCGAAGCCCCTATGTCTGCAACAGCCAGATTCCCAGGTGGTCACCCACCCAAGTATCAATCCAGCCCAATGCTGCTTAACTTCGGGGATCTTAACATTGTGCTTAAGTAATGTACAACAATGTACATTGACAACAATGAATACGAATACGATAGTTCGAGCACGACAAAAACAGCATAAAGGAAGAATTGTTGCTTTTCCCCAGTGCTAAATAATGAGAGTTCAGTGGACTTCTCAATATATTAACTAACAAAAACAAAACAAACAAAAACGTCAAGTGTGCCGTAAAAAAAAAGGGGGTGTATGATTAAAGTTTCACTTTACTTGTTAAAATGTACATGGATAAAAAAAATTGATGATTTTTAATTGAAATAAGCAAATGTACAATTGAGAATATCGCATCTGTTTATAGTGTCCGCGGCCTGTCTTGAATCCTGCAGGTATTTATAAGTGACTACGTCTTCCTGGAAGGGGCGGCTTAAGTCAACGGCCGCCATTGTTTTTGTAACCATCTTGGATATCAACAAGGCACTCTGCTACTGAAAACATACAATTGATTATCCGTGTCGTTCTGGGGCGAACTCAAGATAGGCCGCGGACACTTTAAGTGCTGTTGTGCTTTTAACAATAATGTAATTGGTATTTTGGATTTTTTACATAAATAATTAAATGCACAATTGAGGAAATCGTGCTGCAACATGTAACAGTGGTGTAACAACAAAGTGAGTACTGAGTATATTGCTGACCACTGCTAGTGGTCAAATCCAATATTATTATTATTATTATTATTATATTGAATATTGGCCCAAATAAGGCACGTCCCAAAAAAAAAAAAAGATGCAGTGCTCTTAATAAATCCGCGCTACTTATTGCAGATGGTTGAATGGGAATCAGCAATCATCTGGCTGTTGTGCTTTGCGTTTTAAATAATTATCCACCCAAAACCAAACTGGTAAAAGAGAAGCCGCCAAGTTCCAAAAAAGTGTCGGCCTTTCAAAGTAGTGATATCATTCAACCAGGGAAAGGCCGCCAAGGTTAATCCTGTTAACCAAGTTAATCGCACCTATACTAATAGTTCGAAAGTTAAATGAAAACTAGAACATTGCTACTGCCAGTAGCAATCTCAAAGTTTTCATTTAACGCCCAAAGTATTATTAGGTGCGATTAACTTGGCTAACAGGATTAACCTTGGCGGCCTTTCCCTGGTTGAATGATATCACTACTTTGAAAGGCAGACCCTTTTTTGAAACTTGGCGGCTTCTCTTATACCAGTTGGGTTTTGGGTGGATATCACAACTTTCAGAGGACTGTGAATGACGGTGTAATCGTCATCTGTACCTTTTTTTCTGGAGAAGTTTTATATCTATAAATTTTCTCATTCATAATTTTCATCTTTGCCATTGCCGAATTAGCCGTTACGTCAGCGAAATTGACACGGTTTGACGCCGATTTTCGTTCACTTCGTTTACTCAATCAGCGCATCCCTTCTCACTTGGCCCCACCTCTGTTAACGTTAATCATTCAATCACTTAGTTACCATGGTGTTCACGAACACAGAATTGTCCATTTTATCGTCGTGGGGCCAGATAATTTAGTTTGGATTCGTGTACCGTAACAAAAAACCGACCAAACCTTTGCAATAAAACATACTCCATCTCTTAGTGAACCATTCTCCAATTTTCTCCTATTTTATTGAGGCCCCGACCACCTACTTGCAACAACAATGAATTCTGACAATTAGATACTGAAACGATAAGCGTGTAACACTTACGCATGTTATAATCTACTGTTGGATGACAATACAAACAATGGTTACAACAATAATTTTGCACTTACGAGCCACTTCAGGGCCACGTGCTTCTAGCTTCAACCTGCATTTTAGAAAATGGCACTTCCCCATATGACGCTTTACCTGTCTTCCGAAATTTAGATCTGGCAACTTGCCCTAATCAGTTGTAGACGTGTCGTTATACCCTATGTGAGAATTAACATGGGAGCCTGCGGACTAGTTGCTAGTTACCAGTAACACAAATCAACGTTATTAGGACACTTTTTCTCCATGAAGGACACGTTCCCACATTTTCGTGTCGACGTTTTCTTCGTTACTGGACCCAAGACACCTTTCACACGATTTGCAAAGTTTTCTACCGCATGGGGAATTTACACCAATATGCTGAAATCAGGTATAAGTTGGTTTCAGTTAAAAGACACAGTCTGCTAGTGCAGTCGCCTTTTTTCATCAACAATCAGTTTTTAACAATCGGATGTCTACAATTGGACGATCTACTATTACTTGGTGGCGACACACTAGCGTGTGTCTAGATATGACTCGTAAAGCACAACAGCCAGCGGCGTGCAAAGGAGGGGGCTGGGTTGTGCCCTTGCTCTTTTTGCAAAATGCCCTTTTTGTGCCAACACTTTCTCGTGCGGGCAGTGCCTAGGGCCTAAAGGTCTAAATAAAAAGGGTAAAAAGGCTTGAAAAGGACAAAAAAGGGTAAAAACAGTGAGATAATTACAAAAAAAATAAGGATACCAAAAAAAATGTCCACTAAAACTTACTCTGCCCTTTTACTAAAAGTTGCCCCTGCCCTCGCAGGGGTCTTTGCACGCTACTGGACAACAGCACGTAAATAGATGCAATTTTCTCAATTGTACATTTGCTTAATTCAATGAAAACTCATCAATTTTTATCCGTGTACACTTTAACAACTAAAGTAAAACTCCAGTCATATACCCCCTTTTTTTACGGTATACTTGACGCTTTTGGTTGTAATCCGTGTAGCTTTTTTACGGCTATGGCGTCGCGCAAAACAAGTTTATGTCCTCGACAATGTTTGTTGCCGTATTTGGCACGGGTGAATAATATGATGGCAATATTTTTTTTTTCATTTGCAAAGGTGTGAACGCGTGCACATGCAGTGATTGTTGCTGCCACTTTGAAACAATTCAGCTCAGCTCTGAAAGCTTGCATCTACGAAATAAACTGCCTCGAAATTTCCAAGTCAGCTTAGTTTGGTTTAAAACTACAGGGTGAACCAAAATTATGTAACCATTGTTGAGCTCTGCTTGTAACAATGCCCTTTCTAGAACACAACACTGACCATAGCTAACATTTCATTCTAAAAGCGCATTGTTAGAAGAGTGGCCATTGTAGTTTTCAATCAACAATAGGTACGTAAGTTTGGGACGAACTGTATCAAGGACCACGCTAGTGGTCCGCCCGCCAAATTCAATAATTGTCACACTTCATTGTAACGTCATTGTAAGAAAGTCAAAATTTAGCTCCTGCATTGTTGTTGCATGGCCACTAGCTTGGGTACTTTATCTGAAACCAGTTGAGTGTATTTCACGATGATTGAAATACCTGTGCGGCGAAACAGCTTGAAAATTGTTGAAAATGGGCAGTCTTTGTGCCCTGGCAAGCAATAGTTGTATTTCATTCAAGTGCACAAACTGTATCAATGTGATAAAAGTGCGTGAAGATCGTTGATTTCAGCTGACTACTCACTACTATATACTGACTACTGAATAATTTCACTCATATAAAATAAATTATGCGACAGATACGAATGAAATGTGGTCTTCAGCACTCTTTTAACTTCAATACGTGCCTTTTAAGGTTTGACGTTTGGGGAGGCATTAACTAAAAAGATTGCAATCATTTGTAATGCTACTTTTCTGTATGTTGAGCAAACACCACCGGTGGTCAAAATAAGCATTACTCGTTATTAGTGTTAACGAGTAACAATGCAAACGGACTGCCATAAATAATCAGCAACACAACATTGTTGATAAAATGCACACTCATGCATGCATGCATGGCTTCGGGCCACTAAGCTCCAATAAATCTGCAATCCGCGCTACTTATTGTTGATGGTTGAATGGAAATCAGCAAACGCTAGTTCCTCATTCCAGCGAAACTAAAACAGATTATATCTCCGTTCGTATTCAATATTTTTCGACCAAACTTGGCCAGATAGTAGATAAATGGACAGTGGCAACAACAAGATGCCACACACCAAAAAATACAAAAGAAGTGATATCTAAAACAAAACCCACAAGGGTAAAAGAACCCGCCAAGTTTCAGCCCATCAAAGTAGTGATATCAGAGCCAAAAAGGCTGCCACCAAGTTACTACATTAGTTGCCAAGCTAATCCCAGAGTATTAGATCAAAGGTTAAATCAAAAACCTGACTATTGTGACTCCTTGAAAACCTGGAAATGTTGTTGAAATTGAAAATGAAATACTGGGCATGAAATCTTAAAAAGTGGTGATGTATGATGTATCATCAATCAATACAATGAAGGAAAAGGAAACGACTTGACTTGAAGAATGGTGACAAATTTAGCCCCGACAGTAGGCGAGTGTGTAGCCCATATTATGCACAGATTATTCTTAAAATAACTTTGAAAGTTGGGCTTTGGTTTTAATTTTATTTACGTGTCTAATGGTTGAATGCAGCAGTAAGGTTTCACGTGGACTAAACAGTATACGAACACTGTGGTGTATCAAACCTTACAGGAAAGTTTATTTGTGTTCCTTTGCTGTTTTGACTCCGAATTCGTTTTTGTTTTTTAATTTGTGACTTTGACATAACAAGTTGGTTTCCTGTATTCACTGCAAACACACTGAATTTTGCTGGCTTCGCTCGTTCATTCAGTGCAAGTCTTTCTTTTGAAAGTTGGTTTGTCCGCAGCTCTCTTTCAGCGGCTTTGTCGTTTATTTGGAATACAGATGGTCGACACGCTAAATGGGCAACTGACATTTTACACGGAGAGTGACGTGAAACCGTTATAAAAACCGATTTAAGAATAATGGTGTATAAAAACCGATTTAAGAATTATGTTCCTCTTCACGTTTCCTGAAAGTGCGGGTGAATTGTTGGCTCATCAGCATTGTTAGCATGTTTAATTTGTTCAGTCTATGCCTTGCATTTGCTGACTGGCATTGTTGCATAAAAACGTAAATTTGCCATCTGGCTGTTGCAGACATAGGGCCTTAGGGCTTCGGGCAGATGACCAGGAGTGGTTAACGCTCGTTAAACCCTTTAAACCCTTTAAATTTGCCAGCCCTATTTTGTCAAAATGTTAATAACTCTGCTAATAATTGAATTTAAATTTCAGTATGTCAAAATAAAGAAAATTAAGTGGCGAATAATTAAATTCGTATGGCTCCAAACCAGTGGCGTAACAAAGTTTCTCTGGGCCCATAGGCAAAATTATGGTCGGGCCCTCCCCCATTTATGACCTCTTCTTCCCCCCCCCCCTCCAAATCTTTGACCTTTTTGACCGTCTTGGTCCATATGATACACATACTGTACATTGTTTGGTTTACATCACACGAGCAACCAACAACTTTTCAGCCAAAAAAGTTTGAAATGCTTGAAAAAAATGTATAAAAAAAACATGTCTGTCTGGTGTTTTTTCGCCTACTTAACCATCGAATTATTGTAAGCTTTGCTTATTGGCTACATTATGACATTTGTGAAATGGGAACTTGGACTTGCTTAGAACATATTGCACTTTGAACATGACATTTACACCGCGTAGTTAGTTCACTACTTGAGGCTGTTAAGGCAATACGTTCGGCGTGCTTTTCTCAATGCACAAATCTCAATGATGTTTTCCATGTCCATATTTCGACGCCTGGCGGGCCCCCCAGTTGCAGGGGCTCGTAAGCAATGCTTACCTAGCCTACCTGTACGTTACGCCACTGCTCCAAACACTAACTGAAATAGTTTGACCTGAAATTACAAAGAAGCATTTTTCCAGGGTTCTAAACTACCACTTCTACTAATCTTACTCCTAAACCACCACAGAAAACGGGATCCGAACCTGAGCAGTAATTACTCTTTGCAACGTTACCATTATTTTGACATATTGTAAAGCAAAATCCACCAAGTGGTTCCGGAGATACACCTACTGGAACAGAAGACAACCTGTAATGGTAATAACTATTATGGTAATGCAGTGTGGTACATTACAGCCAGTTTTCTCGGAAAACTACACTTCATAATACTATCATAATGATTGGCACCATTCAAGGATACGTATGTAAAATTAGGTCTGGATCCAAAACCCTGA
This sequence comes from Lithobius niger, assembly GCA_023313725.1. Classification (NCBI taxonomy): domain Eukaryota; kingdom Metazoa; phylum Arthropoda; class Chilopoda; order Lithobiomorpha; family Lithobiidae; genus Lithobius; species Lithobius niger. Next base: position 14,346 of record JAHWFP010242476.1, read on the forward strand.
AGGAGTGTCGTGAAAACAAAAATGGCGGCCATTTTTTTTATTAAATGGCCGCACAGTTTGGACATCATGTTGATTGCTCCACTAATATCTGTCACGTTTAAAGATTTCTGTATGTCACAATAAAGGTAATTAACGGCTAGTAATTAAGGTCATGTACTTCAAGGTGCTAATTGAAATAGTTAGTACTGAAATTGCAAAGAAACATTTCTCTAGGGTTCCAAAATACCTCTTCTACTAATCGTAATTGTAAACCACTACAGGAACTGGGACGTGAACGTTAATTATTCCCTTCTCGGCTAACTCCTTTACTTGTGTATGATAAAAGGACTAGGACTAGTGTACAATCGTTTAAAAGTTTAATTTTGTTACAATTCTATTTCAATAGTAAGGACATTCAGCAGACACAGTGGTACGATCTAAACACTGTCACCGTTATAGTCAACTTAATGACCTTATTTTCTAAGAACAGTTCCCCTTACAAAATGTGCAGTACAGGGTACAGGGTAGGTCGACTTTCTTGCATCCACATTTCTTTGGGCTACAGTTTTTGCAGCTACACTTTACATGTCCACGAAGAGCCTTCGTTACTTACGGCAGTGATGACCACCTCGGCTGCCACTTGCTGTTTATCAAAGGCCAACCCCAATCACTTGAGCTTGGGCAAGTACTGTGCTTGCCAAAGCTATGCCCCACACATTGCGACTCTGGTAAGCTGCCCGCAACACATGGTTCACTAAAGCAGCTCTTGTTGGAGTATGTTCACGATGGGTTGCTCCTTTGCGATGAATAAATCTTTTCGTGCATCGTCACACAAATACTTCACTAGAAGCACAGTACAGCAAAACTAAATACCGTGTGAACCCATTCTGGTATTTCTTCTTGAGACCGGAGATGAAAGAAGACTTCTGTTGCTTCAGGAAAGCTGACCATACTTTCCAAGCCGTTAGTTTACCTCGGCCAAAGAAGAATGACATTGTGAACGATTGGTACCCTGGCAAAGCTCGTGACTTTTGCAAACCAATAACATTGGTGATCACATGTACAGGTATGTTTCTATAATGTTTTCCCACTCCAAATCCTGCCCACAACTCACAGAGCCCTGTGTCAAAGAGTGTATGTGCAAGTGAAACAGCATGAACAAGAACATCTGTATCCACAGTCCTGAGTATATCTTCTTATGGATGATGGCATCTTTGACATGGAAAATATAAGAGAATCAGCATCTTCTTGGGTTGAAGTGGGATGAACTGTGTTCTTCAGTGGTGCGTTTGTAATAACACAAGATCCCACAGTAGAGACTACGTAAACCGATTCCAGTACAGCTGAAGAAGTGCAGTCAGTTCCCAAGTCAGAAAAGCTCCACCACGTTAGTAGAATTTCAAAGAAAATCCTTCCAGTAACTGGGAAGAGCGTTTTGTGCTCGTACAAGCCTTCTTGTCCCAGATCCACACTGCTCTCGTGTATGAGCTTTCAAACTGTTGTCCTGATATCAATCCCACACAAGATCTACTCTTTACGCATTAAACCTTTTAGCATTGTGGTGTACATATCTTGTTGAAACACTCCGACAGAGTGATCTCTGAATGTTTTACATGTTACTGGAAATATTAACTAAGGCAGCAGCATCGTAGACAACAGCATCTTACGTAGCTTCGACACCGTCACAACCTGCTTCTTACTTTGGCCCTCAGTAGCAACTCCTCTAGGATGTGGGTTAAGTATCGATTTGATCCCAGTACGCAACGCTCCATTTACGGACAGTGATGGAGGGTATGGTTCATTTTCATTGTTGGATCTGGTGTTATTACAAATGCAACATCGAAGAACACTGAATGTACTATGCTTTTAGTAAATTATCAGTGTAGACGATGCACGAAAGGAATTATTCACCACAAAGGAACGGCCCATCACGAACATTCGTTTAACAACAGCTGTGTTAGTGAACCATGTGTTGCGGGCAGCTTACCAGAGTGGTAATGTATGGGGTCAAGCTTTAGAAAGCAATAGTACTTCCCCAAGCCCAGATGATTGGAGTTGGCAGTTGATAAACAGCAAGTGGCAGCCAAGGTGGTCATCACTGTTGAAGGCTCTTCGTGAACTTGTAAAATGTAGCTCCATAAACTGTAGCCCAAAGAAATATGGATGCAAGCAAGTCGACTTAACTTGCACCTTATACTGCATAGTTTGTAAGTGGAACTATTCTTAGAAAATATGGTTATTAAGTTGACTATAACGGTGACAGTGCTTAGATCTTACCACTACGTCTGATGAATATCCTGTACTATTGAATTAGAATTGTAATAACTTTTAGACGATTGTACACTAGTCCCAGTCCTTTCATCAAGTAAAGGTGGTAGCTGGGAAAGGAATACCGTAAATCGTGGATTAAACGCCCATGGGCTTATGCAGTTAATTTGGCAAAAATAGGGGGGTGGGCTTTAAATCAAGCATTATCAATTTTCTAACCTTTCTGGACATCTATTACAGAAAATTGAACGATCTCTGAAAGACCAATTTTTACATCCGTTTAATTGCTGTGAAGAAGGGATGAGGCTTAGATGAGAGATGCCCAGGCCTTGTGCAGGTGCTAAGAGCTAAAGGAAGAGTCCACTATTACTACAGGGTGGGAGAAGGGGCCAGTAAACATAGCGAGCAGTACTATCTTTATTATAACTTTTAGGTAATTTTTCGTAGAAAAACAACAATTTGAGGGGTGGGCTTAAACTCCACTATTTCATGATTTTGACTTTACAGCATTTTTAAGGGGTGGGCTTCAGCTTCAACTGGGCTTTTAATACACGATTTACGGTAATTACCATTAACGTTCACATCCCGTTTCTTGCATTGGTTTAAAATTATAAGTAGAAGGGGTATTTTGGAACCCTACACAAATGTTTCTTTGCAACTTCAGGACTATTGCACCTTAAAGTATATTACCATAATGACTTGCCATTTAATTAGCTTTATTTTGACCTACAGTAAGAAAACTTTAAACTAGACAGATATTAACGGAACTATCAACATTTCATCAAAACAGTGCGGCCATTAAAAAAACAAACCGCCATTTTGTTTTCGTGACTTTTCTTGAGGGATTTGGATCCGGAATTATTTCTGTATAAGTATCCTTGAATGATGCCAAGTATCATATAGTTTCACAAAGTGTAGTTTTCCAAGAAAAACCCATTCTAATCTATCGTACTGCATTACCTTAATAGTTATTACAGGTTTACGGTCTTCTGTTTCAGTAGGTGTATCTCCGGAACCACCAGATGGATTTTGTTACAATATGTCACAATAAAAATAAGGGTGCAAATAATAATTACTGTTAAGGTTCCTATCCTGTTTTCTGCAGTGGTTTAGGAGTAATATTAGTAGAAGCGATAGTTTGGAACCCTGGAAAAATGTTTCTTTGCAATTTCAGGTCAAACTATTTCAGTTAAGTGTTTGGAGCCATATGAATTTAATTATTCACCATTTAATTATGTTATTTGGACATACAAAAATTTAAAATCGGCCAAATATTAGAGTTAATAACATTTTTAGGACTCTGCATTCAAAATAATTTTTTTATGTGCCCTTGCATGGTGCCAAATTTCATCTTGGTGTCACGAAATGTAGTTTTCAAACGAAAAAGTGTGCTAACAGACTGTACTGTAGCTTTTTGACATGCACCCAGCATTGGCCATGGTGCCAGAAGGAGAGAGGGTCAATTTTGCTAGGTAAATCCTAGGTTCTTTTACATGCCACAATCGACATGAGCACGAGACATCACAGGGCCCTTCTCTGCCAGAAAATGCCAGGGGTGGTTGAGGCCGGATTCGAAACCAGGACCTCTGGGACCGGGACCTCATGCTAACCATCAGGCCACCTTGCTCCAAACAGACTGTAGTAGCCGTCTTTCAATATTTTCCATTCAAATTTAATATATAAACTTTGTTGGACTTGGTGAACATGGGTCCGAACTTTTAGTAATTTCCGATTTGTTGTATCGGAGATCTGGACCTGAGCTGGAATCCGGATTTTCAATTTTGGCTTGTTGTTGTGGTGCTTCTTTTTGTTGGCCCGAGACATTTCTGCTACGCTCTCTACAGGTCAAACTATTTGGCTTATAAAGCTGGTTCTTAGCTCATTCTACAGGCATTGCTCCGTAGATGCACCCTATCCATAAGGCTTTTTTTAATTGGTCTAAGTGGTTCAGGGGTTAGGGAGCTCCTAACGACTAGATTGATTGTTTTACATTGTTTTAAACATTGTTATTATGCAACAATGCCAATAGCAAACGTCAGCTGCAAGACGTAGACTGGAAATAAAACGGTTTGTTTCCATGTTGGTTCGTGCAAACCGTAATTAATAAAGATACAAATCATTGAAACAAGCTAATTATATGGCATGGTATACCAAAGTAGTACAAATTAGAAAACAAAAAACAAATTCGTTTGAAGCTTAACGTAAGGTTTAACTGATTCGAAGTCAAAACAGCAAAGGAATACAAATAGACGTTTCTGTAAGGTTTCAGATAATGCAGTGTTACTGTACTGTACTGTTTAGTTCATGTGAAACCTTACTGCTGTATCCAACCATTATACACATAAATATAATTACAGCCAGAGCTAGTGCTGGGCAGTAACCGAAATTTTTATGACGGTGCCGGTAGCAGCCTAGGTACCGCGGTACTCG
>JAHWFP010242477.1:0-14644 GCA_023313725.1 Lithobius niger
ATAGTAATAACTGCTGAAGAGCCTCGATATCTACAAGAGTAAACAAACCTTTTTGAGATGTGAAGCTTCGATGGTCTTAGGAAGATCTGGATCATCTTCAAAATAACTTTTAGGAAGATCAGGAATTTCATAAGTTGATTCGGGAATGTATTTTATATGCAATCTATGCAGTAGCTGAAAGGTGTGTGCAGAGGGTAAATTAATAATAGTAACGAGCTTTATTGATAGACAGACTAATTCACTATTTGTCAAAGCATTTGTCTCAACGTAATGTTTCTGCTTTTTCCTCTAGTTTTTAAAATGGGAGAGAGAAGCTGTTTCTGTCACAGCTATAAAACTCAACTATGTCAGAGAACTTATGCCTTTTAACAAGCACGAAACCGGACTGCTTTCAGCCAGCTTACTGCTTGTATGGGGTCGATGAGACCCCAATTTGTTAAAAATGATGCGCGTGCAATGGAAACAACTATCTAAAACTAGAAATACAGCATCACCCCTGCTAGTTAAACCTAGCCCAGTTCACACTTTGAATATAGGATGCCGTAGTGGAGCCGGAAATCATGGTCAAAGCATGATGCATCATCTGTAGGATATTGCGTAAAATAGAAACTGAAAGCTAAAAAACCTAGATTTTGTTAGCTATGCAGTGGTGGAGATGAAATATTAATCACGTGGCATGGAACGGCCATTTATGCTAGGGAGCAAATTAAAAAAATGGGAAAACAAAAAAACCAATTCCAGAGCTGCTTCATTAGTGGTGCTGGAACAGTAAGTATTGAGTTATCCCAATAGAATAGGATTCCAAGACGCGATGTAGTTATTGCTCCAAGACTCGGTCATTATTTCTTAACCATAACATACGACTTCCCAAATGACTTCCTTAATCTCCACACAGCTCAAGCAATGGAAATGTTGTACAAATTATCATTATGAAGTACAATGTAAAACTATGGAAAGCCCTTGGAGAGCAGAATGACAAAATTATACGTACTTTGAAGTTGTTAATAGTGTCAATTAGTACATCCCCAGGCCGGAAGTGACGTCACAGGTCAGATGACCACACCGGAAGTGACATCATGACCCACGATGGCGGTGCCCAAGATGGCTGTTTCCCAAAATGGAGTTAGTTTCGGTTTCGGAGCGACCAAACAACAACAAAAAAACGCGTCCTTCCTTTCTACCATCATACAGCTAGTGGAATAACACAACAGAATGCCAAAGACTGTTGGGGACTGAAAATGGCATTGGTGTCGGTTTCGGATGTGTCTAGACATGTTACAACGTAAGCGCAAAGGTCACATAACTGACAACTGTACAGACCTTATAACAACCCCTATGACAACCTAATAAAGGTGGTAGTTCCGTTAATCAAGCCATATTACCCATAAAAACTCATATTCGTTCATTTCCGAATAAAAGTAAGCCACTCTGTCACGTAACATCTCATGAATTTTCCCCATCCTTTCATTTGCACACTAGACCTAAGAATGAGATAAGTGTAAAATGAAGGTCATGTTCACAGCCTGGAGGAGAATGTGAATAGTCAGTAATGGGTTCAAATAAAGTATGTGGAATACTAAAGAAGACCAATTACAAATGCTTGTCAATGTTTATTCAAGCAACAACAAGTACAGTCATCCAAAAATCTAATATATTTACAATTGGTCCGTTCAGGGTAATCTATTTCCAAAAGCATTCAATGTATATGCAGAAGTAAAGATCTAAGAGAATAATGATAGTACGGTAACGAACTACCACCATTAGTTAAAACATGATATTTCGAATCAAAACATGGCAGACCAACCCTTTTTTGCAATTCATAAAAAAAGGTTTCGTGTGCATGTAAACAAGACAAATAATCATTATACGTTACAATATCTTTCACATTCCTCTGTACGCTTTTGCCAACCTTTTTAATGGACCCACCACATTCGAATGAATACATTTTCGACTGAAGTCCAACAAATTCTGAAACAGGCTTCCCACCTGTCTTGGTCATCGTGGCTGAGCGGTGAGAGAGCTCAGCCTGGCTATTGGAGGTTTGCGGATCTGGTCGAACCCCTGGAAAAGGGACCTTGGCAAAGTCCCCGCCAGGACTGCCTGCCAGGGTAGCGTGAGAGGCTACCATGCTCCTTCAGCGGCTATGGGAACTATTCTGGCCAATTCTGGCCAATCTTTCGGCCTCTACGATGATCGGAGGTTTCCTGGATCGAATCCCCGGGTTGGCACCTCCCTTTACCAGATATTTCTTCTTCTCTAAAAGTCTGGTAATGTTCCAAATTGAGCCGGTTCAGCCATACAAGCATTAAATTGCTTCGGCTGACTAAAGGCTCAAATAAATTAATAAAAAAAAGTCAAAGTACCTAGTTTTTCCGTGTTAAGCTCACTGTACAAAAAATGATCTTTGGGTAATCGCTGGTGTCAAATAGATGTGACGAGAATTCCATATCCGCATAAGTATCAGGTGTTTCTATTTGTACATTAAACTGTTTGTATCCGTCAGTAAAAGATGACACCTGTCCCCGTACCTTTACTTCATAAAATCCTGGTGAAAACCTAGCATCACCAGCTTGGATTGTTCCAACGTGCTGAACCCGATGTGGATTGGTTTGATGAGAAGAACACTTAGTTTGTGCATTTTAAATACAACCAGGTCGAGACTCAGTATGTCGAAATAATCCAAGGATGGCGAATTCATCAACCTAAAGGCCTTCGCCTCGTTTACAATTAGTTTCATTTTTATTTGTTGCCTAACGTTCTCAATAGATTTTCCGAAAACTGCGCTCGAAAAACAATTGTATAGGTTTGTCTCAAACTCCATTATAGCAGCTTTCCTCATGTCAGCATTGAAATCGATAAAGGGCTCAAGTCACGCTTGGTCAGTTAACTTGATCCCTGTGGTAATCTAGATAAAACCATTAGGCTAGTCAATCCGTGTGAAAAAACGATGAAACCAGAACTAATTGTAATAGAAGCAAACTTTGCTGTTTCTGACTCAGAAAGACCTGCTGAACAACATACTAACAGTCTGGAGAAATCTAAGTGGTAGAAGAGGTCTAAAATAGCCGCCATCTTGAAAAAAATGGCTTCTGGTTGTTGTTTTTCGCATGTATCTCGTTGCTCGTTACTCCTACGACAAAATTGATTCTGAACAAAATTAAAGTATACAAAATTTCCTACTAAACATGTTCTATTTACTTTTTCTCTAGGAACAATGGTTTGGTTGATACGAAGCATTTGAACTGTTATTGTCGCACAAAATAATAAGTCTTTGTTGCGTTACTACATAAAAGTTAATTTTAAACATAATATTGCATATAATAATGTTAATGTATTATTAATCAGAATACTGAACAAACATCTTTAGTTGGATGTTTGTTCTCATTTGACGGAAAGGAACTTTGTTTTACTGATTGGTTTCAATCAGTAACAGTTATCTATGTAATAGACTAGTCAATTTACATGTGTAATAGAAGTAAACTTTGCTGTTTCTGACCCAGCAAGACATGCTGAACAACATACTAAACATCTAGAAAAAGCTTAGTGGCGGAAGGGGTCTAAAATTGCCAACATCTGAGGGGGTGAATGCAGTGATTTAACCTCCCCCCCCCCAAAAAAAAAGGTTTTTCGGGTATTAACTCCTTAACCATCAACAAATCAAAAGCATAATGTGAAACAAAAATGTTCATGACACAATTCTGTACAGGAAATGTGATATACATCTTTTACGTAAAAGCAACTCTTGAATCACAAAATCGTATTAAAAGTAGGCATTTATCAATAATTGGTTGTTATAGTGGTTTTTGTGTTCAAAGTATTGTTGCGAGCTAATAGCCCGAAATGAACATGCTTAGGATTTTCTGAAAGCTGGGGATCTTTTCTTTTCATCAATCCTAACCGAAATTGTTTAGCTTAGATTGGGATCGGCCTAAGCCCCTTTAAAGGTGTAACTGTAAGTGGTGTTATCGGCTATTTTCAATTTCAAGGTTCCATTTTAATGCTCATATTCGTGTTTGTATCTAAGATAAACAATTTCGGTTACGATTGATGGAAAGAATAGATTCCCACCTTTCAGAAAATGCTGAATAGGTCCATTTCGAGCCATTAGAGGGTTTGCAAGAGCATTTTGAATTCGAAAATCAGTATACGCTTTCGCTGCTATGGCATTACCTCTTTACCTTTAAATAGGCGTAGGACAGGCCCTACCTAAGTTAAACAATTTAGCTTAGGGTTGGTGGAAAGACTAGATTGCCACCTTTCAGAAAATTCTAAGCATATACATTTAGGGCTATTAGAAGGATCACAAAAGCACTTTTTCCGAAAATATGACTATAATAACCAATTAAAAAAGGAGCGTTCTTGCAAATAAATACGATTTTCGGGTTCGCAGGTTGCTTTTACATAAAAGATGTTTATCACATTTCCTGTACGGAATTGTGTCCACATTATACTTTTGATTTGTTGATTGTTAGGAGTTACAGAAAAAAAAAACGTTTTGGGTGGTTAATTCACCCCCCCCCCCCCCCCCCCACTCACAGGTGGCCATTTTAGACCTCTTCCACCACTTAGATTTTCTAGACGTTTAGTACGTTTTTGTTGTTCAACATGTCTTTCTGGGTCAGAAACAGCAAAGTTTACTTCTATTACTATTACTTCAGGGTGTACATGTAAATTGTACTAGTCAGCCACGATGACTAGTGGTCATCGTGGCTGAGTGGTGAGAGAGCTCAGTCTGGTTGCTGGAGGTTTGCGGATCTGATTGAACCCCTGGAAAGGGGATCTTGGCAAAGTCCCTGCCAAGACTGCCAGCCAAGGTAGCCTGAGAGGCTGCCATGCTCCCTCAGTGGCTATGGCAACTATTCTGACCAATTCTGGACAATCTTTCGGCCCCCAACGATGATCAGAGGTTTCTCGGTTCAAATCCCCGGGTTGGCTCCTCCCTTTACCAGATATTTCTTCTCTCAAAAAAGTCTGGCAATGTTCAAAATTGAGCTGGTTCAAAATTGCTTTGGCTGACTTAAGGCTCAAAGAAATTCATTAAAAAAATTACTTTAAGGCTCAAAGAAATTCATTAAAAAAATTACTTTGATAACTGTTACTGATTGAAACCAATCAGTACAACAAAGTTCCTTTCCATCAAATGAGAACAAACATCCAGCTAAACATGTCCGGAACAGCATTACGTTTGATAATACCATAACATTAACATTATTATGTGCAATATTATGTTTAACATTAACATTTATGTGGAAACACAACAAAAAATTTATTTTGTACGACAATAACAGTTCAAATGCTTCATATCAACCAAACCATGTTCCAAGACAAAAATTAAATAAGAAATTTAGTGTACTTTAATTTTGTTCCGAATCAATTTTATCGCAGGAGTGAAGAGTAACGAGATATATGCGTAAAACAACAACCGGAAGCCATTTACCAAGATGGCGGCTATTTTAAACTTCTTCCGCCACTTAGATTTTTCTAGACTTTTAGTTTGTTATTCAGCATGTCTTTCTGGGTCAGAAACAGCCAAGTTTACTTCTATTACAATTACTTCTAGGTATTCGTATAAATTGACTAGCCTCATACCATGTTTCAGGTAAAAAACTAGGTTTTTGTGATAACAGACATAATCTTTCCGTTGACCTAAATGGGGAACAAGTTTACGAGACTAGGTGGTACTAGGTGGAGCTAGGTTAGAATTAAACGGTGACAACATGTCAGACGTTATTTCAATGTTTTCAGCTGCTAAGGGATAATCAGCGTGCACATCGTACAAATTATCTGGATAGTTGAGATCCACCTGTAACAGATTCCTATTTTATTTTCTATCTGCTACAACGATTATTGTTACCATGTGTGCATGAATAGTTTACTGTCATTCTTTGTTCTATACTCCATTAGACATGTTGCTACATGTATTGTCTTCCTTGGCTATATCAACTAAATTTCATTAACAGGAGTGCATAAAGGACTATAGAATAGGAGCCACTATTATTCAGTTCCTTTTCTTCGTCTATGTGTCTCGTTGAAACTCAATGATTACAGAGGGCGTGTGCTTCGATTCCATAAGTTCTTACATCCATAATCATATTCGTCCTGCCCGTGGAGTAAATTACTTCCATTTCTTTGTGTTCAACGAAATCATTACCTTTTGGGAATTGTTTTAGAAATGAACAATATCTGCGCTTTTTTTGGTGCTCTTCCAATGGGTCCTGTCCAGGTTGCCAATTATAGATACGCAATTCGCAATATGAGCACATGACCGAATCAGTAGCTTCAGTCATTTTATCAACTGTGTCTCTACATCTAAAGAATCCTGCCTCAGCCATTTTGTTTGCATCCAACGTTCCTTTGTGTTTCCACCTTTCCTCATAGGCCTTCTCTCGTCCAGACAGTGTGTACAGAATAATGAACATCTGACACTAAATACTAATGCTGTGTTTGTTTCTCAGGCCTTATATGCCATTCCTGTTGCGTGGGAGGGGTGGGGAATGGTGTCTTGTTGAATGAGGAGAGAGAGCCATGGGATGTAGCTTGAAAGCCACTGTAGGTTACTTTTTAGTAATAAAATAAATGAAAATGTGTTGTTATTGTTGTTGTTTGGTTGCACAGAAACCGAAACTGACGCCATTTTGGGACTCGGTCATCTTGGGCACCGCCATCTTGGGTCGTAATGTCACTCCCAGTGTGGTCACGTGACCTGTGACATCACTTCCAGCCTGGGGATGTACTAATTGATACTACTGTTTTGGCAAAAGATTTCTGGATAGGATCCGTTTTGTAGGATCCGTTTTTTATCGTCTCCCAGCATTTCAAAATGGTGGCGTCGAATAGTGATTGACACCACTGAAATTTAGCTTTTACCCAATCTTTATGCATGGAACGAGATCAATGCATGAGTAACAAATATCCTGTTTTGAGTGCACGTTTAACCAACATTTATGCGGAATAAATGGGAAAGATGCTGAGAACGGGATTCACAAATCCGAATTGAAATGGATCATATTCGATGTAAACTAATCAACTTTCCTATTTTGGTTGAACACTTTTACATCAATTCACTTCCAACACTAGGTAACAAAGGTGACAAACACGGTTCAGTTTGACTTTATTCAAATGAATAAATCAAGTTCAGGTTTCAAAGGCGAGTTTACATGCCTGCCAGATTATTTGAAAATTATATGACTTATGCAATTTACAGGTTTATGGTGCCACAGCACGAGTGTTGCCTTAAGCATGAATCCGTTAATTCAGCAAAAAAGATGCGTTCTGGCGAGTGGCTGCGAGACTAGAAACTAACATTCGAAACAAAGGCAAACAAATTAATCTGGGTTTGGCTCACATTTTTCTCGAGTTGAACTCGGAACGGAGTAAAACACTAAACGCGGTAGTAGTAATTCAGGCTAACCTCGTACTAAGAACATTGCCCTTCCCCCACCACAACCTATGCCTTTCTACATAGCAATGCAAATGGTTGTGTCTGGAATACGAAACTAATAGGTAGTCTGTGGTCGCTAATTAACCCTCACCTTGGTGAAGGTGGTATACTGTTCATACCATAATATGAGCAATATGTTTGATGTAGGCTACGACTGGTACAACCTAGGATTATTAGGTGTGCGGGGGGATACGAATTTCTAATAGACGACCTGCTTCCTCGGCTGTACAACTCGCATTAGAGGATTAGCGGTGTGACTGCAGCACAACATTGAAGACAACAGAATGTGTGGGTGATGTCAAACTTACAGCATGGAGGACCTACAAAAAGTTTCCTTCCGCTTCAACCAAACTTGCATATTCACAGAGGCAAACTGCTTATGCAGTTGCAATTAATGATTGGCGAAACCAAAACGATGTTGCTGCCATTAGGGATGGTAGTCTGTCTAGCTTGTTTCGTCTCTACAAAACTAAAACGCAATCGGCTCGTACCCTGCCTCCTTTTCTGGTTGATGGTGTTTACCTAACTTCTAATACAGCCAAAGCTGAACTTTTAAATTCAACTTTTCTCTCCAATGTTGTTACAGATAACGATGTTATCCCCCCATTTAACTGTGCGAGTCAGAGTGGTTGTAGTGTGGATCCTTGCAGTGTTGACCCAGGTGGCATATCTGGCACTAAAATAACAGGGGATTGTACAAATGTTATCTTTACTGTTGAACAGGTGGTTCAGGTATTGTCTTCCATTAAGCCCAGCCATGCAGTTGGTCCAGACGGCTTCTCTGCGTATTTTTACAAGCAGCTCATCCACGAAATTTCTCCTGCATTAACCTTCATCTTTAATCTATCCATGTCTACGGGTTCCGTTCCTTCTATGTGGAGAACTGCTAACGTCATCCCGATTTATAAAAAGGGTGATACTTCAAACCCTGCCAACTATCGGCCAATCGCACTTACTGTTGTTCCATGCAAGATCATGGAAACCCTTATCCGTCAATCCGTACTTAAATTTCTTGAGGAGCGGAAGTTACTTGGTGGTGACCAGTTTGGTTTTCTGCCTGGCAGGTCTGTAGTGATGCAACTCTTGTTAGTGCTTGACCTTTGGACTTCTGCGACCGACCTAGGCATCCCAACCGATGTCATCTATTTTGATTTTATGAAAGCCTTTGAATCTGTTGTTCACTCAAAACTTCTACACAAACTAACGCTGCTGTCAGTTGGTGGAAATTTACTTGCTTGGCTTGCAGACTTCCTCTCAGGTCGCAGGCAGCGTGTGGTGGTTGAATCCTCCAGCTCCCAATTTGCTTGGGTGGGTAGCGGGGTGCCCCAAGGATCCGTCCTCGGTCCGCTACTTTTTGTGATTTATCTGAATGACTTGGTACCATTTTGTGCTGATGGTGCAAGGCCATGCTTTAAATTCGCGGACGATCTTAAAATTTGTTCAACTATCCATTGTTTCAACGATGGTTACCTTTTAAATTCAGATGTCAGCTTTATCCAACGATGGTCGGAGCTGTGGCAACTCCCTCTGTCCAGAGAAAAATGTGGTGTTTTTCATATTGGCCCTGCAAACCCACATTTGAAGTATACTCTGGCGTCATCCGATCTTTCAGTCTTGGATACTGTTAGGGACCTGGGTATCTGGTTTTCTGCAGATCTAAAATCTTCATTACATTGCTCCAAAATTTCGGCCCTGGCCTACCGTCGCCTGGCCCTGGTTAGGCGGTGTTTCGTGAAGTCTCAGGTTTCTACTTTAGTTTGGGCGTTTAAGGTTTACGTTCGTCCTCTGCTTGAATACGCAAGCCCTGTATGGTCACCGTATCTCCTACACGACATTGACTGCCTGGAGGCTGTTCAACGTCATTTCACAAAACGTGTAGCTAACCTTAGAGATCACCCTCCTGCTGATCGTCTATCTAGATTGGGACTTCAGCCACTCGAGTTACGTCGTATTTGGGCCGACCTTGCACTAACTTTTCGAATTGTACGGGGAGAGTTGCCAATCGACCTTCCCTTTTTCGATTTTTCTTCAGCTACTCAGACAAGGGGCCACTCATATAAATTGCAGGTCTCCGAGTTGCGAACAGACTGCCGGAGGCATTTTTTTGCTCTCCGTGTAGTCAAGATCTGGAACTCGCTTCCAGAGTGTGCTGTATCTGCCACCTCGGTCAGTGCCTTTCTGAGGATCATTCGCAAATTACCACTTGACAATTTTCTAAGGCGGACCTATTAAACAGTTTTTACTTAATTTTACTCTCTCTTTTGGGTGCGGCGTAAGCGGCCTTGCGCCCTGCTGTTAACCTTGCTTACCAGCAAAAGATATTATTATTATTATTATTATTATTATGTAGCATGATGACAGGTATTGATCGTGAAAAACTTCACCAGAACGTTGCCGAGCTCAAATCTCTTTGACTCGATCTTGCATGGAAGCCAGTGTAGCTGCCCCTGATTCAGCTCAAGCTTGGCAGGGCTAGACGTGCGCAAACCGGTCTCAGGCCAAATTTCGTTTACGTATAACTTCAGTGAGCATAGCAAACTGATCATAACCACAGACGATCCCAGCCAGGAGTGCCGGTTGAGGATTCCACCATTTTTGTGCATTGTGATGCCATCATTTTCATGAGAGCGCTACTAGCACACGAAAACGTCTATTATGCCACTAATACATCCAATGCTGAGAATGGTGCACCCTCCAAACACCTAAAAATCCTAGGTACAACAGCCAGTAGTAAAAACAGTCTCCAGCTGGTGGGATTCAACTGTAGTGATTCAACGAAATTTGAGGGTGTCACACTTAGATGATAGGTTAGTTTGTGTTAGTGTCATTCTTATCCCTCCCAGTGGATGTAGTTTTGAGAAATGATGAAGTATAAAAAAGAAAATAGGAATAGGAGGCGGAGACAGAAGACGACGATGATGATGAAAACTTTACTGAGAGCGACACGCAAATATGTCAAAAAGGCATTAGGCATGGTGAGGTAGACCACTGATGCGTGATCTGGTTAACCACGTTTTCATTGTTTTGTGTCTTAGAGGAGGCAGTGGTGGTTAACTGGAGATAAAAAATAAAGGATTGCTGATTTAGTTAATTTCACATGCACCAGGTTCTAATTGATCAATCCACACTACACATTACAGAAATATAACACTATCTGGAGCAACACATTTCAAATTTGTACAATCCATGAGTCATTTGGAAAACATTAAGGTCCTGCAATCTACAAAAGGTTGCTTCTATGAGAGAAACCATTCAATAAGGCACAATGAAAACCCCTTTTTTCATTTAAATTACTTGTGTTGCATCAATTGGAACAAAGTTGGGGGAGGGGGAAGATATGAAACATTACTTCCCCCGATTCCACATATTGGCTTTAGACTGGATTTTTCACTGCAGTTTCTTAAGTTAGCTACTTGATAATAACGACGGTTTGCCACACAGAATCCATTTGCATTGGCCACTATCCATAGGTTGGCAGTGGCAAGATAAATCGCTACAATGGGAAAAGATCTACAGTCAACTCTAAATCAATGCATAAACAAGTTAATAAAAAAGGAACACAGAACACAAAACAAACTTGGTTAATAGTTTGATTATTCTTTTAAAGCTGAACGCAATTCAATGGCAGCACTTGCTCTTATTATGAAAATTACGAAGATCCGAGTTTTTCTTTACAAACCGCGTAAATTTCAGCGATTACCAAACTTCACTTCCTTTCAGCAGTTAAGATTCGATTGTGGCACCTTGCAGTGAAAGAGTGACTTATTAAGGGGGATTGACTTATTTTAGACTGCCATAAAATATTTCAATATTTGAAAATCTTTTACCAGTTGGAAATGGTTAGGTTTCTTCGAAGAGTAATCAGTGGACTCTTCAGAACTGCTAGTCTGACTCCCACGTTCTTCACTTGTCCGTCTCTTACGTTTACATGTTGATGGATCCTGTGTAATTATGATAAATTAACATTTGTTATTTGTAATTGCATGGGCTAAATGCTAACTTTGTAAATTACTGATAGTTGGCTTACCGTACACAAGAAAAATGGTGATCTTGAAACGCCATACCTTCCTGGGAATAATTTATCAAGGTACCATCCCAGAAATAAGTATAGAATAATATCCAGTATGAACATAAGCAACAGTGGCATAAGGCACATATCTTCAGATATAGTGGCTCGTGTTACGTAGAAGCGCCATTTCATACCTTTTAAGTGTCATGACAGTAAATATTAAGTACAAGTATTCAGTAAAACAAAGCTTTGAAAAAAAAAACCGACAAAAACTACGGAACATTTATAATTTTATAAATAAAATTCATTTTTCGATAACTAATTATCGCCCTTGCAGTATCTCATGGACACTGCTCGACCATACTTACAAAAGTTGGTAATTCAACGAAATTGGATAATTTAGTACTAAGAATTTCGAAAATAATGCGTGTTGTACAAAATAGAACGGTTTTCTAAACACAAATTTTAAAATAATTGTATTTGCAAGTTGAATTAATTCAGATATTAGATATAGTTGTCGCACGTGGATTAACTAAGAGTGGATGGCTTGACAAATTGCAGAAAATGCAAAATAAAGTAATGAAATTTTTTTTCGAAATAAAAAAAATCGGTAAAATAAGACAATATTATTTTTTAAATATAACGTATAAATTATAACTTATAATTGTATTATTCAATTCAACCATTTTAAGACATGAATTTAAGGAAATGGTTTTGAAAGATAAATGAATGTCTCGGACAAGGTGGTTTTGTTACTGCTGATGTAATTGGATCTCGCGCACAAGTACATTTTGTACTTCACGTGATATTTTCACAAATCCGTTAATTAACAAAATTATTATTGACAAGAATGCGGAGTAAGTAAAAACGGTGCATGATCTAAAAGTAAAATTGAAGACGTAAAGAGAAGCAAAAATACCGAAGCTGTTCAGACAGTAAACGAAATGCAACAAAACCAAAATGAAATGGAGCAACATTGTAGAAACATTAATGTCGAGATCTATGGAGTACATGCCAAAATTGAAGTTTTTTTTTGCCGATGAAAAATCCTTTTACCTGTTTTTCCTTATATAGCAGTTCATTCCTTTGAAGGCTTAATCCCTAGCGATGAATAGTTGAATTCTCTGCCGTGCTCGTAGCTCCCCTTGGGCAAGGGTGGCTAATTTCCTCGAGGTAGGATCTGTACACAAACGAAAGAGCCAAGGACGACCACCGATGTGCTACAGAATGTTTGGAGCGAAATCGAATTCTGACATTCAACAGGTCACAACCGGCACCCATGTCCAAGTTTATTAGCACCCATAAGAAACTTTTTCAGTTGTTTTACATGCCTGTGCAAGCTGCCTGGGTCTACGTTAATTAATAAAAAAGTTATTGGTATTCATGATGAGGATAGTCTTTTGTCCAGGCCTACCATTTTTTTTGTATAGGTCTGCTTGGTTTTTCTTCAAAATTGCAATAATGCACCTGCACGAACGTGAGTGTTTCTGAGTGTGTGTGTGAAACGTTTTGTGTGTTTCTGCAAGACAGTTCAAACCGCATTGACCTACGTTAATTAATACAGACATTTAGTAATTTGTATATGATTAGGGTATTCTTTTGTGGACACCCTATTTTATCTTTCATTTTCGAAGTTAGGTTTTTAAGTGGTATGTTTTACTCATAATTTGTGGGTAGTTTAAGCATTCCTTTAAGCATTTATAGGCATTTTAAGTGTTAGTATGTTTGTTTGTAATTGTAGGCAGGATTATTAAGCATTATTAAGTATTTTATGCATATTTTCAAGTGTTATTATGTTTTACTTGTTATTGTGGGCAGAACGTAAGCGAATTCGTCCCTGTTCTTTCCCTCCTGTGTTTCTTTTTCCACGGGATAAAGTGTTATCAAAGAGTTCTCCATTACTTTTTTTTTTTAATGCTGTTTATTTACATTACATCGGAAAATTCATTTTATTTCACCCAAACCACTAAACATGGTGGAAAAACACAGGAAGAATTCTAGCCAATGAATCTCTTCGGTGTTTTTTTTTTGTGCTTAACCTAAACGAAAAATAAATAGCATTGTAACTTTTTTTAAATTTTAATGTAGAGCAAATAGTTTTGCTGCTAAAAACCTTAGTTTCTTGCCTAATGTAATTCCTATGGACTGTTGTGGTCTGAAAGCTGGTAATGTCAGAGCACATATGGGACGACTGTAACCCGTGCAGTAGTGTCTTAACGTAATCAACAACCAGTAGACAAGCCGCAATAACTATATAACCCACATAAAACTAGAAAATGAAATCATAATGGGTGTGGCCAGAATCGAATTTGTTCGCACATTTGCCAGTAAATTACACTGATGCCAGTCATCACTAAATTCCTCTGGCTCTCGTAATTGTTAGGTCTAGGATTAGGCAGGTATGTTTTTCTTTTGCATACGATGAATAGCTACAAGTTTATAGTCAAATTTATTTGATAAAGTTTCTCCTGTGTGTGCTTCTATTCTTTTTGTACCACCAGACTATTTAAACTATTACTTTTTTTTAAAAGTCCCACGGGATTCAAAACGGTTTTGAGATTCAACTGCCCTTCACTAGGCTCCGCTTGCTCATGCTCATTTGTTCGGGGTTCTTCACAGCATTTGCAGTGATTGTTGGAACTTAGAGGCCCGGCGCAAATTGGGCAACCAAACGACAGAACAACCAGCAGCCAGGAGCCAACGTCTGTCAGCAGCAGCTGCTGGCAGCCATATTGGCTGATGCAAATGGCTGCCTGAAGCCATTTTCAGGACACCGGTAGCCATGTTTCCCGTCTCTGAACAATTCGAACCCATTCAACCAAGTTGCAGGGAACCAGTGGTTTTCACCTCCAAAACGAGGCTACATCCTGGCATTTCCGCAAACATGGCGCCTGTAATTTATTGGTCCACTTCGCAAGAATCAAAGCTGACAAATTGTTATGCAGGCAAGAAACAACTTATAATCCAAGAATGTATTTGCAGAAATGACGATCGAGTTGGATACAATAATAAAAAGTGTGTATTTCATTTTAGATAAGCCTATTATGTGGGATGAAAAGCCTCCACTGGGCTACAAGCGTGACGTGCGGGAATCGTTGCTCAGTGTATTTGCAATTGAGGGAAACTTTACGATTGATGGAATTACATGTGATAGGTAACCAAATAAATAGAACAAATCGCTGGAAATAATACTA